>JBBPTN010000051.1:9207-87411 GCA_038094075.1 Xerocomus spinulosus | reverse complement strand
GAATGGTAAAGAATATGGAAGAAGGTGCATGACTAAGTATCTATAAAAAGAAGATACTGGCAGAGTAGCTGTCCGAGGAGGAAGAAGATCATAATACTTCATAGGTAGAGAAATGTGGTCCAAGAAATAACAACACATGGCGAAAGCAATATGAGTATCCCCATACACGAGTACAGGGGGTTTCTAGAGAGAAAAGAAGAACGTCTCGATAAAGGAAGGAGATCGTAACACATACACCCCCTCGAACTTGTTGCTGTGGGTGCCGTTGTGCTTATCTCATCAATGCCATCTTCGTGTGGTGGTGGTGAGCTGTCACACACTCCGTTGTCATCGTTGTGCCAGCCTCGCCCTTACCCTTGATGTGTGTCCCTCACCATCATTATTGTCATCACCGTGCTGGTAGTGGTGGTATGCTGTTGCGCATCCCTCACCCTGGCCGTCGTTGCCATTGCCATGGTAGAAGCATGCTATTGCACCCTCACCATGCCATGTTGTGGTGGTCATAGTGGTTATGGTGTGTGGTTGCACATCCCCCACTGTTGTCATCATGATGGTGGTGGTGGTATGCACAATTGTGTGTCCCCTTGCCCTCACTGTTGTCTTCACGATGGTGGTGTTGGTTGGTGGGCATCTTTGCACCTGTCTCGCCATCCCTGCTGTCATATTCGTATGGTAGTGATGGTGTGCACTCATGCTCCCCTCACTGTCCTTGTTGTCGCCATCACTGTGGTGATGGCGGAGGACACATCCGATGCCTTTGTTCGACAAGTATCGGACATCAGCAATGACTGGTGAGATATCTCATGCATTAAGGGTTTGCATTATGAGCAGACAGCACATGAGGCACGTGATAGTCCCACAGAAAAGGCAATTTTTTCCGTCGTCAGTCCGTTCCCACGCAATTACCAGACCCAAGAAACCCAAGAAACCTTGTCAAGCAAGGTAATCATCGAATGATGGACGATCCTGCAATGGCATCCAGCATCAGGCCTAGTATCCATTGGTTTCTTACCATCACGGACTGCTCAGCCCGAATCGGTGCGTGGCTTCACAACAGCGTCGACTGAATCCTAGTCTCTATCACTTTGATATCTCAGAATGCTTCCAAGGGATAGGAACAACTCTTCACTACGGAAAACATTCACCATAGCCCAGACTGGCTTGCAGATGTGGCGGATATCTTCATTCTGTCGTGCTCTCTCCTCCTAACCATGGCATCAATTGCCCTTGTCATCCTCATATTCCATACCCAAGCGATTTTCTCAACGGAACCCATACTTACTTCTGGCATACCCGCCAATACTTTGTCGGTACTTCAACGAGTAACATCTTCACTTTCGGTCACCGTCACATCCGCTGTGATTATAGTGGCTGGAAAGCGTTATGTCCTCTTCAAACTTACGAGAGGTATCCGCAGCCAAAGAGTCGCGGTTTACGCCAATCCATCTATTGGGAACCTTGTCTGTTCCTTGGTGAACCATGGCTTTGAACTACCATCTGTCGCTTTATTAGCTGTCTGGGTATTGGGATTGGCGACCGCGTTGACTGTAGACAATGCATGGACAATGGTGCCCATTCCAGTGCCAGTGACTATAGGTGTTCCCTTTGGTTCATTCAATATCCAGATCGCCCCAGGATCGCTCCTCACCCAGGCGTTCGGACAGTTAGGCTACGTCACAGGATCGGTGTGTTCTGGAACTGCTGGTATTGCCAAGGTCATCGAGTTTGGAGGCGACGTACAGCTGCAGCTGACTTCAGGGAGTCCAATGGGGGCCATTTTCTATCCACCACTTGTGTATCCCATCTCCGACAGCGCGTTTGCGTTTTCTACCCAACTGAATGGCTTCGACATTTCCATGGAACCACTTTCCTCCATCCCAGCCACAGCTCAAAGTCTCGTTTGCGTTGAAGCCAGTGGGCATGATTTTGAAACTGGCCTGCTATGGTATGAAGCGGGCGACAGTCAGACGCTATCTGTGATCGCGGCTGACGTCCAAACAGAGTCATTTTACCGCTTCAACGCTTCTGCAATCATTCTCGGCGGAACTTTGCAATCCACTGGAAACGCTACTGAATTCTTGCCAAACGGGACAACGTGGCCAAACGTGATGCCAAACGACCAGTGGGCCCAAGACATCGCCACCCTGGTTTGCAATGCCACATATATCGCTGCTGGCGAACACTACTTTGGATCCTCTCTCCTTGACTTTGCCGTTGCTCTTAACCTTTTGTATTACCCCTCCAACATGTCCAACACCAGTTCACCGACGGCGCTGGGAATGTATTGGAGCACAGTGTTGAACATGGCGATGGGTGCCTACAGTTCGGCGTGGTATCCGCTGATTGGCGATATGTCAAATATGACTGCGACACTCTATGATTCCGATTCCCTCAGGTTTACGGCGCGGTACGGCACCTACGTCCTCATCGCCAACATCGTAGTATCGGCGATCATGCTGGTTGTGATAGTGAGACTGCGTATGGCGAGCCATCTCGGTGGTGACTTTATCAATGCTACCCGCTTATTGCTGGACCCGTTGAAGGACCCCAAGTTGTTTAATGCAACCCTGGGCACCACTCTTGACGCGCTTGGGAACCCATACATGTTGGTGAAGGAGCACAATGAATTTTTGCTTGGAGAGCAACCGTCCCTTGGGAGACCGGGAGACGAGGAGCTCGTCGATAGGGCGAGTGACGTTACTTGTGGGTGACCCTCTGCATTCTTGAACTCAAGACTAGAATCGGGATCCTTTCTTCACGTCGATACCCCTTGCTCAGAGACGATGTGTTTTGGAATCCATTATTTATCTATATGGTGTTACCATCGGTCATGTACATATGTCCTACTAGGAACGACTGCCTCCATACCACCGGATCCGAGAACTCGTGTCTACGGTTCGACGCAAAGCTCCCGCCCACCGTGAAGAGTTGGGGCTTGGAGCGGACATAGACATTGCCAAGTGGGGAAAATTTAATGAACCCTCCTCCGCCCCACGGTCCGTCGCCCAATTTTAAACTCGTAGGGAACGGAAGGTCGTTCTCGCCGTCGCTTTCCTGAGGGCTGAAACCGGAACATCCGCGGTGCCTTTCCCCGATGTAACAAAAACCAATGATGGACGGCCACTCCGTCAGAATCGATAAATTGAGGCCGCGCGCGAAACCGTCTGTCGACGTGAAAAGTAAGTGCTGAATTTTGGTACATCCAGAGTGGCGCTAGGAACTCGAGAGTCGAGGTGCAGATCCCAAACGGCCGAAGCCGCAGGAATACCCGAAAAATAAACCCATCTAATGGTGATCTGCACGACATGTATTAGGATGAATCTAGCAAGGAAAATTATGGTAATGAAAGTGTACAGTTATAGTTGCGTATGTATGAACATCCTTGTGCTTCACGTGTCCGTAGGCCTAGGCGGTTATGCGACGTCGCTTTGGTATCCGCACGTTTTGATACTCTTCGTCATCGTCATCGTCGCTGTAGTCTTCCTCCGCGACGTCAGAGCCGTAGAGTTGCTTGCGCTTATCAAGATCGACTTTGCGCAAGGTACGAAGGTGGCCAATGAGAGATTTGTGGAATTCCGTCTCCAGAAAGTAAATATTTCAGGTCCTGAACACGTCCTATACAAAATGGTCCTCACCTTCATAACTCGTCGTTTACCATCTGGACTCCTATCCTGTCTCCTCCGCCTATCTTTGTACTACACAACCGTCGTCAGGACTCCAACGGAAATCTCGAGTGGCTATATACCTTTCGTTGCTCATCTACAAGAAGTGCAGACAAATGTTTGATCCACCGCTGAAGGTTCGACTCCACCTTCCGCTTCTTTGCTTGTATATTCAACAGCGCCGTCATCGTATTTTCGCTGTCATCTTCCACAATTGCTTCATCATCGGAATCAGGAACAATGTAGGATGTCACTGTAGAGGCCGCAGACCTCCTCGGTCGCCTTCGGGATGAACGGGGAGAAGTGCTTGCCTGCGATGGGCCCGACGGCCCATGAGGGCGAGGCAGAGTGGGAGGACTGGTTTCCTTCTTTATATCATTCAACTTTATACGAGATCTGCAAGAGCGTCTGATCTCCGATAGAGACACTTGTTTCGAGAGATAATCTTCTTCACTGAAAAAGAACTCGGCTCCAAACTCAATCTCGTGATAGAGACACCAATTCTATCAAGAGTTCAGCACGGTTGCGGAACTGAAACGGTAAACGCTGTGCTCACAGGCGCTCGACCTAGGTGTGCAAGCAGCTTGAAGTGTTTGAGAGTGATAGGAACATGAGTTGGTGTGGTTGTCGCGTAACCCACACCAGCCGGTGAAAGGTAGAGATGAAGAAGCTAAAAGAGTATTCATGCGTGACCCAAGTGGATTGACGCTGAACGTACGGTTGTGTTGTTGTTGATCACAGCATGAGTCATGAAGACCGCCATCATTGGGCTGTAGGGGTCATAATGTTCCTTGGCCCACCTACCAACCGGTACAGATTCTGAAAATACATTAATATTATCAACTCGAAAAACCACAGGAAACTCACCGATAGGGAAGTCCAATTTCCCATTCACATCAGCACCGTAGATGCTGTAATAGTACGACCGTCTACGTGATCGAGTGGGGGCCATCTCATCTTGACGTATCATGGCAGACAACGTATCCTGCCCTATGGCTCCCTACGCATAGTTCAACACGAGAACGCATATAATAGCTGACCGCTAACCAAATCAAGACCA
Source organism: Xerocomus spinulosus (assembly GCA_038094075.1). NCBI lineage: Eukaryota > Fungi > Basidiomycota > Agaricomycetes > Boletales > Boletaceae > Xerocomus > Xerocomus spinulosus. The sequence goes on along the minus strand of JBBPTN010000051.1, from coordinate 82,689 downwards.
TCACCCAGAGTAGCTGATTCCTCTGGTTCCTCAACGACAATGTCACTAGGGACGTCCTGACCTTCCATTTCGGGTTCTACCGATTCAATGGTAGAAGTAGTAGAAGCTCCCGGTGCCGGGTTCGATGGCCCACATGCGTTGGCTCGGACCATCTTCACGTTACTAAAGTCTCTGCACAACATTGCCTCATAGGTGCCACATGCTCTTTCGTCCTCTACTGGAGGGAGGTTGTCCAGTGAGAGCGAAAATCGCTTTACAGCAGCATCTGAAAGAGCGGCCTGGAGAGCATAGCCCTCAGAAAGCTTACGCAGAGTCTTTCCCTGGGAAGGGTGAGTCGACGGAATAGACAAAAGGATGTTCATACCTTGCTCCCGATTTCCAAACATTTGATCGCAACATCTAGTGCAAGGCCCCTAATATCTTTCGCAGTCATCCCCATCTCTTCTCTCGCATACTCGAGTAGAAGAGCATGCTTCTCCACAAAAGGGTTGATCATAATATTAAACAAATCCTCCCGCGTCATCGGTGAGAGACCAATTGTTTCCAATTTGCCACGGAAGGATGTAATGGCTTCAGGCGTAGCAGAGTGTCCCCAAGCGCTATCAGACAGAAATACAGTCAAAAGCATAACGACTCGGACCGTTGGGTCAGAACTCGGGAAATCAGTGTAGAGTTGACGCAAGACGCTAACGGTGTATGTGGATGTGATCGAACGCGATTTCACAAAAAGCTAGAAACGGAAACGTGAACACACGCTTCTGGAATCTCACTTCACAGCTTCACCTTCATCAACTCAGTAACGACGGGACTGATAACGATAAGAAGCCGCACGATGAGAGATCGACCAAAAGAACATACCCAAGTTTAAACAACAGCTCTCCTGAACGATCGAGTGCTTTGAGGGCCCGATATGCAGATTCATTACTCTTGGCTTCCATGCATATTTCTGCTGCCACAGTACGACTCAAAAACATCCTGTCGAGTCCATGTGTGAATGGTGTAGCATTCAGAGAGAAAGGAAAGCTACCTCGGATCTAGGCGTTTCAACTCTCGAACGTTTCGAATGATGTCATCAGTCCGATCTGCACTGTTTAGTGCTTGCTTTTCGAACATCTTACGGAAGACAAAATCGCGATACTGATTTGCTCACGTGAGAAACGAGCAAACTGCGACAGGATGTCACGTACCTTTGGATCCATGCGGAATCCGTTAGCCTCTGCGTACGGTAGTAGTCGCGGTTCGATGGCAAGTGCAATTGGTAGTTGTACCATCAAGGGATCCTTGATAGTTTTCAAATGAGCAAGCAGAAAGGACAAGAACCATATCGCATACCTTCATACTGAATGGAATGAACTAGACGCGCGTCACAAACTAGATCATTCCAGAAAACAAAGAGCGCACCTTGTACTTTTCTAGGATCTCACGCACGTCCGCCCAACCGGTGGTCTTTAAATCCTGAGGGAGCCTGCTCTCTTTGAGAAAGGAATGAAAAATATAACCGTCGTCTTCGTTCTTCCCAAGCGGTATTTCATCAAACAAGGCCGAAGTGACTTTCATAAAATGCGTGAACACGGGAAGAGGTATCGACCTGACCCATGGTGTCTTGATAAAGTGACTTGCAGAACGGAAGTAGTGATGGATGGCGACTTGTATAATATAGCGCGATACATAAGCGCCACTTGATACCAGGATCTAGGAGGGACGCATATATTCAGCAAAAGACATGAGAACGGTGCGAGGGATGCAGAAAACGCACGTCAATGACCTGATCGTTAAGAATTCTTCCTCTTCCGAGAGCCCAGAACATGGCATCCATGGGACCGTATCGATGAAGAAAATAGCGGGCGCGAACATAGGGATCCCTTGAGACGGTGAGGAAGCGTTTAGATGTGAGGGTGAGTGCGGTTGGGTCGTTCAGTTCGTATATGATGAGATGGATGATATCGTCTGGGTGTACACTGAGGGACGTGTGCAAGTCACACCGGGGGGAAAACGCACCACATAGACGCTCCATAGGCGAAGAACGGCCGAGTGTGCGATGTCCAAAATGAGGGTAATTCGGGGCGGGATTGGCTGGGGATGGCGGGGAGGAGCGAGCGGAGGGGAGAGCGCACTTTGTTTGGGCGGGTGGTGGTCTGGTGTCAAGGTGTTGTGCAGGCACTCAATGCTACGACTATCGGACTTCCAAATTTGAGCACTTCGCGCACATCTTGGCGGACCCCGCAGACTCGCAGCCACGACATATCGGTGGACAATACACCAGTAGAGAGGACATGGTCGGACAGATGCCGTCATACACTCAGAAAGTCCTCTTATAGTAACCCCTCCAAACTCGCCAGGCCAACTTCCAATCCCGGACTTGCACTCGACTGTCAAACACGTCAAAGTGAACGTCCTCTAACCGACCGAGAATGGACGAGACCGGAATCTGCAACGAGTGAGCACGGACAATATCCTACACGAGTCGACCCACCGCAGCGAGAAACACGGGCATCGCTTCCGGTGGTATTTTGCCCCCTGTCTCTCGGAACATGCTGCGTGCAGTCAGCAGATTGTCGTTGGCGATCGTCGCAAACTCAAACACCGCATCCTCTAATGCCTTGCTGGTCCTTCTCTTGGTGAGCACTTCCTGCTGGTTGACGCCGTGCTTGGCCGTAATCTCGGCGGGGAGGACTATCGTCCCTTTGGACGCATGGAACGCAAAGGCACGCAGCAACGTCGTAAACGACTGGGCAACACCAACATGAGACGCAGCGTGGGCTAGCGTAGCCGACGGCAGGTTCAACAGCGAGAGCAGAAGATACAAAAAGGTCGAGGCTGTAGACTCAGCGTGCGAGGTCGCCGATTCCACGGTGAGATGCGACTGAGCATGCAACTCTTGTTCCTATGCAACATCAGATAGAGTCTGGTCTGACGCAAAATACCGACCCTGGCTTCGATGATCCTCTGAAAGTGGTACGGCGCCAAACGGCTCCTCTTCGTTGCTTCGTAGAGCCCAAGCGCGATGGGGTGCCGTGGTGGCTTGTCCTACAAGACCATTGATGGAATTCTAAACACGCCCAGGCCAGACTCACCGCAAAAATGTCTCTCACAGCGTCTCTCCAAAACACAAAGCGAGCCTGTCCGAGTGTTGTTTGCGACACTGTGTCTTTTACCGTCGACAATTCGATCTACGTTGGCAAGGCATCAACAACTGAATAGCCCAACACACGTGCACGCACGTAGAATGCCCTCAGAGCATAATATGCGTTTTGGTATTGCGGCGGGTAGAACTGGGAGGTCAGGTATCCTTCATAGTCGTGTCTTCGGACGAGCTCTTTGCAGTACTGCGTTGGATTCGACGTCCCAGCCTGCGCACGAGCCACGGGACTCGCAGAGAAGACGCGAACTGCAGTCAAGGGTCCGCGACAGATCATAGCGGTCGGCCCCTTAGCCGGTGGTGTCAGGGGACCGATAAGGACCTCCACCAAATCACTCGGGGTCCATGCAAACCATGTCCTCCGCCAAATCGGGGCTGCAACGGGAGGTCTTTGCCCTGTACAGACGGCGAGTACAAATCCCATTAACCCTCTCTGTAGCTTATGTCTCTACTCAGAGCGCTTCGGATTGTACGAACGAAACCACCACTGGCTCAGCCCAAGTTCTCTCTCTATCTTCGCTACACATTTCGCACACAGGCATCCTCAGTGTCCCCTCGAAATATCACGGCAATCGAACACCTTCTTAGGCGTGGGAGACGACAGATAGAAATGTACGAAAACCCGTCTATCAAGGATTGTCAGATTTCGCAGGACATGATAGATTGGGAGCGCATCCGTAAACACAGCGCTCATACCAGTTAGCGTTAATCTACAGACCCATGATTATACCGTGCTTGGTGATGACAATGCCTTGCGTCTCGCAGCCGTTCTCTCCCTCCGCGTCATCCGACGCACTGGTCTGGGGGGTTCTGGAACCTTCAACAGTTCCTCCTGCGGCATGACCCCCTCCTGGGACAGTTTCTCATAGTGCAACCGCCGCTCGTTGAGGACGAATTTTAGGCGTGCCATCGACTTGCGACACTGGTCACGACCAGCATGTAAGAAAGGGTGAATAAAAAGAACCTGTCAGAAAACCCACCATGCGATCCATGACCGGCGCAGCAAGTGCCTCTGAGTTCTGGATACCCAATCTTCGCGCTTCCTCCCGTTGCGTCGCGAGTAGGTTACGTTCACGCAGCAGAATGTACCACAGAGTATGCAAGTCCCTGAAGCTCTTCCGCCTGAGTTCGGCAGCACGCCATGGTCGTCCTACCATACGGAGGTCAGCTCACGAACGACAGCTCACCAAGACAACAGGACACACCAGATTCAGTGAGCGATTCTCTTGCCTCCAGCGTTTCGTGTTTGACTACATCATCTACTTCCTTTTTCCGGAAGAAAGCCCAAAGACCGTGGTTTGGGTCAACAGCAATGCCTAGATGAGGTCGCTTTTCAGACTTTGTGGCGGAACCCAATGTAGGGTTTGCAGGAAGGGTGTTTGGGGGTGGAATAGCTTGCGCCGAATTCCATCGCACACCTCGAAAAACACGTAGTGCACGCAAAGGACGCGCCGTTTGGAGGATATGGGACATGGTCGAGTGAAGCTGGGCTGTCCGAGTTTTCACCCAGTCACAGAGATCGGCACGGTCACAGCCACGACCGGCCCGCCGATCACAACTCTTACCCGACGCAAATAAGGATCGAGTCCAAAGCTACCCTAATGATATTCGCAGAGTTTTTCAAGTCCTCGGTCGAGGAAATAGTAATCGCATTCTCTCATCGAAAGGTCCTATTGGACAGTTTCTCTTTCGTAGGGTAGACATCCGTCTGGGTCTACAAATACCCCCAGATCTGGAAGAGCAACCAGTCATGTTCTGGGGTGCAACCGTTATAATGGCATTGTTCACTGGGGTTTCATTTATCACCAATCAGTGTCACACGAACGAAAATCGAACCCAGCTGACGTTTTCGCCAACGAGAGAAGCCAACAGTCGCTAACCCGCTGGGCATAAGGGGCGAATGTGAAGTCGACTTACCTACGCGACATGAGAAGTGCTGATCGAGTGAAGAAGCGGTCAGGCGGTTGGTATGTGTACACGCATGCAGAGCATTCGTGAGGATAATAACTGGCAAGACAGAACAGACCTTCTACCTTGTGACAGCAACTACGTTGCATCGTGCTGTGTTCTAGGTCTCAAGGCTGTTGACTCCATTATCCAGTAACAAAGGGAGAGCTCTTAGGAACTATGGGGATGGACCAAAGTGTTACTCACCAAACTGCTTTGCCTGCGACAGCGGTCGTGCGGTCACGGCTTACTGTTCACCTAGTTCTCCAAAAGAAAAAAAGAATACGACGAGGGATGGGGGGATGTATAACAGGATATATAGTCTATTTCTTTGGTTTCTTCGCTGACGCAAGTGTGAGATTCGACGTCGACAGATATATCAGTGCAGTTACCTCCGTATTTACTCCTCGATTGCATGCGACCCACGACGCCACCAAAGTCTAACGCACCACGGACGAGTTTGTATCTGCGGGAGGTCATCAGTATCTCCGTTTGTCGCACATAATTCCGGACGTACCTAACGCCAGGCAAATCCTGCGTACGGCCGCCGCGCACCATGACCACGCTATGTTCCTGCAGATTATGACCTTCTCCAGGTATGTAGGCCATGATCGAGCTCCCGTTCGACAGCTTGACACGAGCAACCTTTCGTTTGGCCGAGTTTGGTTTCTTTGGCTTCATAATGAAGATTTGGGTACAAACGCCCTTCTTCTGAGGACAATCGTTAAGGAGTGGTGACTTTGGAGGGTTCACTTTTTGTGGTTTCTTTCGACGCATGGCCTGGTTGAGGGTGACAGAGAGAAATGGAGAGGCACTGAATGCCCGCGATGGGCCAAGGACAGGCGAACATGCAGACAGACTACGAAGGAGCGAGAACATGGCGTATTCGTAGTTGACCTACACTTTGTATACTAGTGATTATGTAAGTACTTTTAGCGCGTAGAGGCCTGCCCTAGAGTCCCCTATAGTCGCGTCGCGCCCAGTTACTCTTCCTCACCAAGCTGTGATGCCTGCCATTAGCAAGTCTCGTCGACGCCTTCGGAGAGCACCATCATCCGACCATATAGAAGAAGAGGAAGGTTTCTCGCAACGACATGCTGATGAAGTAGACGATGGTGAAGACTCTGAGCAGGAAGCACAGCCAGTCCGCAAGACGGTGACTGTAAAAAAGGAAAAGAAACCAAAGATTAACCGCGGTGACACTGCAGCTCCCGAAGCTGGTCCCTCAAACTCGAACAACAATAACGATGACGACGACAGAATCGATCTCGAAAACTTTCACGACCAACCTCTGGATCGGAAAGAGGGCACAAAGTTACACGGGATAGCCAAAGACTGGGAAATGGTCAGAAAACAAATACATCAGAGCTCCTTTAAGCTTGTCAAGGACGTCGCGATTTCACTCGCAGACGTGATGGAGGTCGGCGATGCTGGACCAGTGGGTATTGACATTCCATGCCTTTTTTGACGCTCATGTAGCCGCCTGACACTAAAGGCGCTTGACGAGGTGGACGACATCATGAAAAGGCTTCTTGACATTGACCAAGAAATGCGTTCTCATGAAGACACGCTGAATAACCTCTATCAGGCTCTCATGCGTGGAGACGTTGTGGTGCGCTGCCAACGGTTATTTCACTTGTTCGATCGTTTCACCACTATTTTGACAGGATAATGTGCTTGGGATGTATGAAAGCGAAGTTGAGCGACGGGTGGGTGAATACAGCAAGAAGACTACACGCCAAAAGTATACTTCTGCCGATCCATACGTGAAGTTCAAACAAGGAATATATGTATGCCAATTGTATGACCGCATGACATTAGTTGACGGGAGACGCTTAGGAGGCACAAAATCCCGGTCAAGTGATCCCTCCCATCAGCGATCTTGTGCCTAGAGGTTCGTCCCGATAGTACCTGATACTACGTGACTAACTGTCTACCGTAGAGGATGGCGACCCCAGTGATGATGATGAAGATTTAGAAGTCGGTGGTGTCGCACAGGACTTCAAGTGTCCCATTACACTCGTGGTCTTGAAGGATCCGATGACATCGTAAGTGATGTGTGACCATTGATGTTACTGGTCTGAGCATCGAAAAACAGGCAAGTGTGCGGTCATTCTTATTCTCGTGGAGCTATCATGGATTTCCTACGGACGGCGGGGGGTGGTGGCACGCTTTGTCCTTCATCCGGATGCAACAAACGGATCACACTGGACTGTCTCAAACCTGACAAGGAACTAGAAAAGAGGATAAAGATGGCAGAAAGGAGACAGCAAAGACGACAAGCAGAGAGCGATGAAGACGATGACGAGGTGATAGAATAAAACATATTCCCGCTAATGAAAGTAGTATATACCCCGCATAATGTAACATGCTTGCGCGGCCGAATCACCGCAATGGTAAGACGTTCGTCAGTCTCAAGAAAGTTCAATCTGACAACTCGACCAGTCCCCCTGCCTCCCTCACTCTCCGCTCTCGATCCCTATTATTCCTCACAACCCTCTCGATCTCACACCCCAACGCCCAACACCACGCGTCCCGCTCCACCTTGCTCCTCGTTCTGAACACGATCATCTTATGACCCTTCTTTGAAAGACGGGGTACAGGTGGTGCAGCTTGGAACCCACCCGCAGGGGCATTCGATCGTTCCTCCAAGGGCGCAGCCGACGCTGACGTCGACTTGCGATACCAAATCACAAACAGCTCGTCTTCCTCCCGTTCGTCCGTCTCCAGGCCGTCGTGGTACCGTCGTGGTAGATTAGCCGATTCAGGACTGTACTCGCTCGGTCGAAGAGCGAGCGCGGCGAAATACCCCGAACAAACGTACGCATCCAGCAGCCCAATCTCTTTCGAGTTGCGGTGGTGCAAGGTCGAGCCCGGAGAAACATTGTACCTGACCAACCGACCGGACACGAGAAACAGCTGCACGAGCCTGTTCGATAATTAAAATAAAATTCAGCAACGGCGTTCACAAACGGGGATAAATGCACCGTGCACTGACTGGTATTGTCCCCTTAAACCCTTTCTGGTGAATATTCTGCCGGCTTTGACGATACTCTTACATGCACTCAACGAGCACCAATTGTATAGTGGCATTAGCACCGGTCGTTCAGAATTTACCGGTGGTTCCGGCAGGGATGGGTGTCCAATGCCGTTGGTGCATTTCGCTATTCGTGGCGTCAGTCGCGCACGCGCACTCGCCGCAAACGCGGCATCCATCTCGTCCTTGACGTCCACAAGGTGGCGCTGAGACCAATATGCAACGAGGGCACGAAGCCTCGTTACCCATTCAATGCAATCGTGTGCTGAATGTGCCTATGGGGAAATTAGTTGGACGTCATCAAAAATCCGGTTTTTGCGTGCAAAAACGCACCTCATACCGGATGACTGGACCAGACGCAAGCTCAACGTCGAATGCCCGTCTGAGGTGCAGTTGTGCTCTATCATGTGCCTGGCCGTGCCCGTGATGTCCACCCTCATCGCGTTCGTCTATTGCATCATGCAAGACGTGCTCGCCATCGTCCTGGGACAACGGGCCATATGCTCTCCGCACTGCGCGGATGCTTCTGAGATCCAGCATCCCTTGCGCAGTACGAATGTGTTCTGAGCCTCTCCAAACCTCGTGCTCAAAGAGAGTTTGGCTATATTCTTCTACACCCGGTTTCAGCCCAGACATCAAACGCGAAAGGTGTGCACTCGGCGGAAGCGGTGGATTTGCATCATTTGATGATAGGGAAAACAAGTTGCCGTCGTGTGTCACAAGATACACCCGATGACGACCCTGTTGCTTGATACGGTCGAGGTAACCCTCGATGGCAGGTGGTGTGTACACTTTCTTGCCGTTCTGGTCATGAACACAGTTCGGAAAATGTTCCGCAATGCGCAACTCGAGGTGAGCTGGCCTCAGACCCTAATTAGTCCATGCTGTCTATTAGGCCACCCGTGCAAGAAGAGGGAAACGAAAATGACTGAACCTGACGGAGGGCTAATCCAGAAAGAATGGCCCATGGCCGCGCGTTTTCCTCCACATCTCGTTCCTGCCATTCCCAGTCGAGCTGCCCGCCAAAACGCCATGCGAGCTGTAGATTCTTTCCCGCCTGCAGCTGGGGGTCTATAATGGTCTTCCAGCTCCTCGATACAGGGCCAGAGGATCCGTGTTCAGAGGAGAGCGAGTGTTGTACCAAATCAATAATATTTCTATAACTGAAGGCATCATACACTTTGTCAAAGTCAACGACCTCGGGCTCTGGGACGTCGACAGAAATGAGCATATCAACGTCGGGGCAGCGAATATCGATAGAGGGGGGTATATTTCCACCAAGGCGGCGCCTACAGAGTGTTGTCAGAGAAATGTACAGTCGATCGTGCCGATACCCACCAGAGATGCCACAACCAATCCCGAGCCCTAGTCCGACTCTTGACCTTGAATACAAAAACATTCGTACCATCCTTTGAACGACGGAAAACGGCGTTTTTGTTTGAATTGCGTTCTCTCACGGGCGTTGGGGGACACAGTATGCAAAACGTGAGATCAACAAAAGAGTACAGGGAAACCGAGGTTCTCTCCGAAGCCAAGGGAATCAAAAAGGCGAGGTGCTTGTGACCCGTAAAGTACTCCTTCCCCCGAATGGTCTGTTCACTGCAGTCAGCGACGAACTGGAACTAAGACGGCATGTGGAGACCTACATAATCTTCATATAGTTCTAGCATATCCTTTCTCCAGACGACCAAAAACTCCATATTATCCTCATGAAACAAATGGGTCGTTTGACGATTTTGAGCCTCGTCGAAATGAGATGAAAGGGATCCGGATTTGGTGTAGCACACCCTGACCAGCATCCTATCTTGGATACTGTCAAGAGTGTAACAGAGATGGCGAATGAATGTCACAAACCTCGCAAGAACACATCATCAGGAGCGGCGTGCGGAGGAAATGTGTCCGTAGTTGCTCCAGCGCTGCACTCTGCGACTTGATTGCCCGTCCTTGCAAGGACAAGGGCCGGAGAGGCCGGTGTTTCACCACCCGGTTCATCACCCAAAGGCAACCCCCCGGGGTCGGTATCGTCAAGGGCTAGACCGCTTTCCTTTGGCCGTAGGGAGACTTTGCGCTTGGTACTCCTATCGAGGAGAGAAACGCCCCGACGCTTTGTTCTTGGCTTACTGGATGAGGCCACCGCCGGATGCTTCAAAATAGATCTAGGAGCATCACTCCCCTGTTGCAGAACATGTTCTGTCGAAAAGACGGGCGCAGAAACCGTTGCAAGGAGAGGAGAGCCAGAGGAAAAGGCAGACAAATCACCACCGTGTTGTCCGGTAGAAGCAGACGACGCTGAATCATGTGGAGACTGAGGTACCGACGGGGACAGGTGCGACTTTGCAGTCCAGTACGAACGTGGACCTATGGATGAGAGTGCTGTCGTTGATGCATATGGCCTGTGTGACACTTGCAGAGGCACCTCGGGAACGACTGAGGGCACCGGACTCGGCGCGTGGCCATCGAGCACGTTTATACCAAGAATGCTCCCAACCTCGAAAGTAGTGCCCACCCAGTGCGTAACGCCCGTCGTACGGTGGGATTGGCGTCGCAGAGAACGCGTCCAAGGACAGTCTTGCCACCGCTCCATCAGCTCGTCGCGCAGGGTGTCGCGCGCGCCCTCGTTCCAGTCTTGCAGCTCTCCACCCTGGCGGAGGAAGAAGGCGCGCGCGTTGCGATCCAAGACGTCGCGCACAGCAGCGACATAGGAAGGGTCCAAGACTTCGTCGGCATTCTCCATCATCTCGTGCATGGCGACCAAGAGCTTGTCTGGCAGAGGCCCGATGAAGAGGCGGGGCGGAGACGGTGCAGGAGGAGAGCCTGGGATGGACATTGGAGGGTCGTCGAGAGTGCTTGGACTAGTTCGCTTCAGTGGAGGCCAACATGGCTACGTGTGACGTCACAATGTAGGTCAAGGTACTATTACTTGGCAACGTCCTGCTACATTTGCTGAGCGGTGATATGGACTAGGCAATTAAACGGGTCGATAGACTACAACGATGGGGGCCTTGCAATGAGTCAAGGCTTTATTTCCGACTCTTTGGTCCCCCGGAGGAGAATGTCGTGCGACTCCTGGACGAACTGCTCCGCTTCAGATCTCTCGAACCTACAACCAACATCAATGTCCGCAAGTCACAGCAACAGCGGAAATACCCACCCTACTTTTCTGCCCTTGACAAACATATCGGGCTCACGGAACGCAAACGGGTTCACGTCTTTGGAAGGGTTGAGATTAGCCAAACTATGATTGACGAACCTGTGCGTTGATTCGTCGCTGCGGACGGCGTATATAACATCTAGAAGCTTGGCATCTGGAGCAAGTCGCCAGTAGTCGATGGCAATCGCAGGTGCCGGCATCTCGGCCCATTTCTGCAGGTGGCCAGCTTCGATTTCCTGTATGCATCGCGTACTTGCACGATCCGATCAGACCAGGTGAGAATCGCCTCGTGAAAACAGCACCTACTATGTCATCACGGCCTCTTCTTCCAGGTGTCCCACGAATCTGTGACACGATCGGGGGGAGACCATATAGGCGAGGACTGAGGGCAGTGCATGAGACGAAACCATTCGGAGAACACGAGGCATACGTACAAAAGATATTGAAAAAAACGCCTTGTGTGCCAAGGACCAGTGCACGGAAAAACAAGGTGGGTTGTTTGAGCGTCATAAAGGTCCTAGGCGGCAAGCGTGTATCAAAAAGAAATTGGAGGGAAGGGGGAAATGACTACGTACATCAGGTGCATCCGCTCATTCTCTGCTTCTTCGAGTAAGGTGTGGATCCACCCAGAGTCACGTCGCTAAGGGTGGTATAGTCAGCACTCGGAGACGAGACACAGGAATTGGCCACTGACCATGAGTCTGAGACTGCCAAGATGTCTGAGCATGGCCGCAACCATGCCAGGTACACCGGCGACTGTTTCAAGGAACAAGATTCGTGACAGCCAACCTTCCTCTCCTAGTATGTAGCCTTTTTCTTTGAGCTCTTGGGTGGTCATATTATGATCGCGAGGCATTGGTTTGTGCTTGTACCCCGAAACGAAATCGAAGCCCCATCTAATGGGAGGTATTCAATGCCAAGCTGAGTAGCAGAGACGGAAACTGAACCTTGCCAGCTTCACGAGATTATAAGCAATCTTATCGGAGATCGTCCTTTCCTCTCTATGGAGGATCTACGGGTGAAGAGCGAGCGACGCATTGAACGCAGAGAACGGGAAGGTGAAATGGTACGACAAACCTCGACCGACCTCATCTCTTCCTCAGAGTAGACTGGGTGGAATAGCACCCAGTCCCCACGAATTTCCTGGGGCACGGTGCTGACTGCATCAGCCTGGGTCAACACTGACTGGGATACCTTTTTGTCCTCTAGATATGCCTGATCAGAAACGGACACGGTATGATGCGAAGACACACTTGTATGGAAGCCTTCAGTACCCACGTCCGCGTGTTCATTTGGGCGCTTTTTGACAAGTGAGTTATGATCGGTTGTCCCGGAATGGAAGTGTGTCACGGATCGCAGACCAATAGTAACGCCAGCAGTGGGAGTGTAGACATGCGTGAGTTGTTGACGAACAGCGATCCTGATCAGAGCAGACATGAACGATATTGCAAGGTGACTCGCGATGGCGCTGCACCTTTAAGCCACCCACAGCCCGAAGAATTCCGACAATCTTCCGAAAAGTGCCGTTGTTGAACGGTGCCTCGCTGGCCTGTAGCTGCGACCCTGTGCACATTCTCTACGCCCAGTCATGTTGGCTAGAGAAGTGTACATGTAGGGAGGATGTTGGTAAAGAATTATCATAGATCACGTGACTACTACGACGGCCTTTTCTCGTCTAGGACAGACCCCTGTCTCACCGAAACCCTGGCGCGCGCCGTCGACAGCCTTGTGGATCACTGTTTGGATTGATGTGCGTTTATCTGTGACTAACAAGGACATCCACTTTGGAGCAGTAGATCTAGAACATGGGTGTGCAGTCGGTACGGTTTGCACGCGTTATGATTCGGAAGCGAACTAGTGTGGGGACGCGGATAGCCTATTATCGCAGGTGGTGGGCGACCGTTTGTGCGGCTACAAGTCAATTTGGTATGCTTCGACATCGGGCGCAGTCGCATTTGACGAAACACGCGCATCAGAATGGAAGACCTGATATCCAGGGGTGGGGTCAGATTGGACGAGTAGGGTAAACTAGGGCTGTACACGGCCCGCAGATCTGAGCGTGCGGCGACTTGGATATGTTACTGTAGAGAGATGCTGTATGTCAAGTGTGTTCACACAGTCATTCTGGATGGTCGCTCGGATCATGAATGAGGTGAGGCAGACGAGATATTGGCGATCTGATATTAAGAGGGGACATGATGCATGAGGCGAGAGAATCTTGGAATGGGCCTGGAAGAGAGTAAGCTGCGTCGGTGTGGGAGTGAGAACGAATAATATGACGGAAACGTACGAATTGGGCGGGTTCATTGCCGGAGGGGCAGCGATGGGGAAGAGACCGAAAGTGGAGGACCACATGACCACGCAGGAGTGGAGTCAATAGAAGGGTTTGAGCGAGAACATGAGCGATTCATTTCCGAGGTCGAGGGGGAAGAGAGGGCCTGTAAAGGTATGATGATAATAGGGAGGTCAATGCCTGTTGGCAACGAGGCGAGGGGGGACAATGTTGTCGGCAAACATTCGACATGATTGGACGTCGAGCGGGCCAACACTGATCTGATGTGTATAAAACGAGTGTAGAGACGGCCCTGGCACGTCTTGTTCGACCACCAGATGCGTCACATCGGGGCCGATGGACAACGTACAGTACAGTTCCGCCAACATCCCCGTCTACTCCCCCTCCTCGCCAGATAACCACCCGAGCCCGACCTGGCTACATGCGAAACAGTCCCCGACCGACTTTGCTGACCCGTATGCATCCCCGACCTACTCCCCAGACCACGCCTACTACCCCCAGTCGCCCTCTGCCGCCATAGCCATCCCGACGCAGATTCCACCCAGCATTGGCCCTGCTCGCATCACCCGTCGACAGGCACGTGCTTCCACTCTCCACCTCGGCATACGGAGAGACGCTGGACACCACGACACCGACGAGGTCTGTCCAACCCCGTCTTGTCCGCCCCTCGCTGACCCACCCCAGTCCGCCTACTTCATGTCCCCCTCCAGCGCCCTCTCCCGCCCACAGACACCCGTCAGCGCCACCGACTCCGCACGCTACCAAGAACGCGCGACGACGTACCCTGTCCCCGCCAACAGCACCCCTTTGCCCCTTCCCTCTCCCCGCTACCTTCCAACACCCGTCTCTGGATCGCCCTTTTCCCTCTACCCCACCCATTCCAGATCTGCCTCGTCCTACTCCACTTCTAATCCACGTTCCGCTTCCCCAGCACTCAGCGTCGCCTCTGCCCTTACTTCTATTTCCTCAGCTGGCTCGGCTGCTCCTAATTCACAGACGTTTGCAGCATATCCCCTCCCGACACCACCAGTCGGCCCGGTCGTGCCGCGTGCAAAGCAGCGCAAACAGCGTCTCTTCAATGTCGACCGCAAGGCTATTTGTGTGTACCATCAGGAGAATCCAAATGCACGTCAGGAAGACATCGCAGCCCGTTATGGCGTCGAACGCAGTACCATCAGCAAAATCCTCAAACACAAGACAAAGTGGATGAACGTCCCCGAAGACGATGACATGCGTGTTGCCAAACATCGGTGAGCACGTCTCTATTCAACTCGCACCCAATTAAAGCTCGGATCAGCCCTTCCAAATTCCCCGAGGTCGAAGAGGAGCTCGTCAGTTGGCTCACTCAAATGAAGCAGCAAAACACCCTTCTCACAGACGCTCTCATTCGCAATAAAGCAAAAGAAACCGCGCGGAGTCTCCAGATTCCCGACGAGAGGTTCAAGGCCAGTTCCGGATGGGTCGAAAACTTCAAGCATCGCCATAACATCCGTAAAGGCGTCTGGCTTGGTGCCCACAAGTCCCTTCGTGCACCGCGCGGCGTTGGTGTCACACATCTCCGCAAAAGTAGCAACGAGAGCGTTCTCTCTCCGCTGAACCCTGCCTTCGAGTCCAGGGTCGAAGCTCTCGCACGACGGGACTCGACCACCGCAGAGGATGGTGATGATGACATGGAATCGGAGGACGATCAGAACCTCGATCCCTCTCACGATAACCATCCTGTGCCAGGCCCATCTCACTCTCAGCCGGAGCCACCACCTTCTCATAATCCGCTTCCACCGATTTGGACCATGCAGCAAGAACCCCTGTCGACCAACGGGACCCCGATCTCGTCTCATCCATCCTCGTCACAGCACAATGTGCTCTCTCAGCAACCATTTCCCTCCCCGGAAGACCGACATCATGACTCTGCCGTCACCGACGTGCATCAGAGCACCCTTCAACTCTCGGCTCAGCAACATATCCAACAGCAGCAGGAAGTCCCCTTGCCCACGCACGGGGATGCCGCTGCAACGTATACCGATTCGGTTGTTGTATACCAACCAGCGCCTCCAATCACAAGTGGAAGTACTATTCCCGACATTACAGAGGCAGAGGATGCCATCAATAAAGTCATCTTGTTTGTCGATTCGCAGACGCCTGCTCTCCTGACGCCTGATGAAAGGGATGCGCTTGCGCAAATAAAGTACGCACTCTTTCAGGCTGCGAGTGGCGTTCCATTTGTCAGGGAGCGAAGGTGATGCCGAATCCGCCCCGCTAACACGCAGCATGGACTCGTTCTTTCTTCTCCAAAAAGCATCTCACTCTATGCAACGTTGATCTCCAGCACACGCATCCAATTTTACTTTGTCACGATATGTCACGACCCAGGTAAATGTTCGACCTCGCGCATATGCACCACAACCTCTGCAATCCCCACACATTCAACGCACTGCATTGCTACTTTTTTTTTTTCTCCCGTTTACCCGGCACATTTTTTTTTTCTTTCTACCTGTTTTCTTTTTTTGCATTCCAGTTTCGCATGCCACCTATTCATCGATCACGCTCTGCCATGACATCGCATCATTCCCTCCACTCCTGCCATTCATCGTTTTCGCACACGCTGCTATGTTGCAATCAGAGTAGTTCATATTAATTTTCTTTTCTCGACGTTCCCCGCCTGCGCTCGTATGGTATGTTTCAGATTGTCCAACCCGATGACCTCCCTCACACCCCAAAAGCCCTCGGACCTCGTGTACGACTATTATGCGTTGAGCTGCAGCTGCGGCACGACATCAGGCCTTCAGGGTTGACAAAATGATATTCGGATCGTTGGACAGGGACCACCCGAAACGCCGTCTCTTGGAGGATGTAAAAAAGAGACCGTCCGTCAATGCTTCCCAGGTTTTTCTCGTTCGCTAACCACACCCGTGAGTTCGTGTGAGCAATGGACAGATGACGGGTGGCGTACGATTCGGAAGTATTTTTCATGATCGTCAGCTTTCCAGCAGATGCAGCGGACACCATCTGCTGTTCTATCGATCTAGTGACCTTGGCTTTCAATGCCTGCGAGTACTGTGAGAGAGATTGTAGTACACCGGGTGTGGGTACGCTACCTTGCGCATGCTGGCTTCCTTGATCAGAGCTGGTTTTTTGGGTGGTTCGCGTCGGCGTCCCTTTTTGGGCCCTGTTGCTGCCTTGGCGGTGTGTCTCGCCTTTGAGGACGGTTTGGTGTGCAGATTTTTGGTGTTGCCTTGAGCCATACAGCAGACGATCTGGTTTCGGAACTTTCCGGTCAAGACGACTTCACCCCTTCGTCGTCGTCCTCGATGTTCTCCAACGCCCATCTCTTGCGTGCTCAGCGCGCGCTCGTCGTACAGCGCAAGGTACTGTGCACGTTTACAGCAGACATGGTTGCTCACAATGCTCAGCATGCGTTCCACGACGTCGCCACTCTGCCAGGTCGGAAAGCGGTCGTCTCGTCCGGCGTGCCGGGGTACAGCGCCGTCAGCGGTCACGTCGTCACCGTCTTTGGATGCACTGGCTTCCTTGGCAGATACCTCGTCTCTAAACTCGGTGCGCGCGCACGGTGGTGCTGCTATGCCCCGACTGACTCGAACATGAACACGCACAGCCCGCATGGGTACCCAAGTCATCGTTCCGTACCGCGAGGAAGACGAAAAAAGACATCTCAAGCCAATGGGCGATCTAGGTCAGATCGTCCCCATGGTAATGTCTTTTTCCACCCAGAAGAGTGTAATTTGTCTGATTGATTTCATCGAACACGTTTATAGGAATGGGATATACGGAATGAAGAACAAATAGCAGAATGCCTGAGGCACTCTGATATCGTTTACAACCTTGTCGGCCGAGATTATGAGACCAAGTAACGCGTTCTTTTCGACCCTGTTTCTGCGACGTGTATTGATCCTTTTTTGTCATGCGCGCGCGCGCGCGCCGTCTTCATTTTACTTTTCAGGAACTTCAAGTATGCCGACGTCCATGTTACTGGTGCGGAGAGAATAGCCAAGGTCGCTGCGGATAGTGGCGTGGCACGTTTTGTGCATGTTTCCCACTTGAATGCCTCTCCAGACTCGACGTCTGCCTTTTACCGCGCCAAGTATGAGGGCGAAGAGAGGGTCAAGAGCGTCTTTCCTAGTGCCACGATCGTTCGACCGGCAGCAATGTATGGTTACGAAGACAAGTTACTCAACAACATGGCTAGTACGTTTTTCAAAAGGCGTATTCGGCGCGTTACGCCGTCCTGACGTGATCTTTGTCAGTTTGGCCCGTCTGGTGGAAACTCAATTTTGGGGAAACAAAAATAAGACCAGTACACGTAAGTGGTGTTTGTCAATCTTGAGCTCTTGTGTCATGTCTGTGGCTGGAACGTCATTTGTAGGTCATTGATGTGGCGCAGGCTCTTGCCAATCTGATGGGTATTTCGCAACTGCCTGGTACGCTATCCCTTCCTGGACCAAGGACGTTATCGTTGGAGTATCTGTTGGACTTGGTGTCGTCTGTGACATACAATCCCCCTTCGCGGGCGCCTGTTATTCCCAAGCGACTTGCACTTGCGGTGTCCAAGGTGGCACAGTCGACGTTTTGGTGGCCGCTCATCTGCCCAGATGAGGTCGAGAGGCGGTATCTGAACGATGTGGCTGTCAAAGGTGATTGGGAGACTATTGGTGTTGTTCCGGGTGCCATTGAAGATCACGCGATCACGTATCTTCGAAGGTATCGATCAGCGTACGTCTACGCGATACAAGCGTGTTCCTGTTGGCTGATCAGTAGTGCAGAGACAACTTTCAACGACCGGTCGTCTTTCCATCGACGAGGCTGGGTTAGGATATTCATATCCGATGCACGGAAACGTGTAGATCATGTCATTGTACTGATAGCTGGGGGATGACATGATGGATATTTGTGAATAGAGTTTGGCTAAAAGGTGAATAATTGAATAGAAGGCGTTGCCAGGAGGGACAGTTCGTGTGAGGGGCAGTTCACATGGCGCAGAAAGAAGGGCTGAGCAAACACGTTCAAATGCCGCCACGGTTTTTCTTATGAACGGAGGTAGGAGAGGAGGGATTATAATAGCATTGATCAGATGACACATGTGGATAACGACTTGCCAAGTGAGAGCAGAGAGAGTGGGCACGCGGGGGAACGTGCGGACGGGAGTAGTACTAGGACTGGGACATGCTGACAAGTGAACGACGAATGTTAAAAACCGGGGGGCACGACCGCCTTTTGCGCGGGTTGGGATGGCCCGGGGGAGAGCATCTGATGGAAGCACGGTGAAGAAGATCCGGTGAGGAGAAGAAGAAAGACGGACCTGTTGGGCGCCCTGCTGTTGTGCCAGCATTTCCTGTTCCTGTTGGACGATTTTTGCCTCGTCTTCGAGGGAGAGAGCGAGGGGTAGACCGATGAGGAGTGCAGAGGTGGTGACTATCCAGACGATGTTTCCAACTACCCTGCCCGTTTTTTTGATGAGCGCGGTCGTCCTCGAGACAGAGGCGGATATGGCCTGTCTGGTCGTGGGTGGCACGATGTCGACCAAGGCAGAGAGGCGGTCATAGACAGACTCGTCTGGGATGGATATGTCGGATGCGACAGAAGAAAGAGAATCCGTTGAGCTCGTCCTCGACGGTGCAGAGGAGGAATAGGGCGAGTTGTGCTCGTCGACGATCTCGACTTTGACCATCGCAGGAGGACAGCAGTTTTGGGTGGCTGTGCTGTGGCGGCGTCGGTGAGCAGCGGTGCCGAAGCCGCGCCCGCGATTTGAATTACGACTCCGACCGGGTAAAGTAACGAGATAAGTACTTGGCCAAGTACTTCAGTTGCCCCCTGGATTATGGGGATTATTATAAGTAGCGTGTCCAACCCAGATTATTTTCTGCCCTCTTCCTTATCATGCAGAACGGCGACACCCACTCGTTCTCTCAGCCAGGTCAGTACACAACCACCACCACCACCACCACACTCAACACCCCATCCAGGCCTCGTCCTACCCACACAGCTCGTACAGAACCAGATACACGAGCTCGCAAAGACACTTCCACCACCGCGCAAGCAGAACACCGCCTGCGATGCTTGCAGGTCTGTCTCTACACTCCTTCTCTTCCTCATCTCATCCCACCCCAGATCTCGCAAGGTCAAGTGCAATCGCATCCCCGGTCAGGAAAAGGTGCGTCCCCGCGCCGCCCTCGTCTCTCGCCACTCACCACCTTCATTTCCACAGTGTCAGGTCCGTCCAATCGCCTGCCTCTCCACAGCGCCGCATCTCATCTCTCTCCACAGCATTGCATGTCGAAAAATTACCCCTGCACGTCGGTGCCAGTTCACGCCCCGCTCTGATTTCCCTCGCTCATATCTCACCCGCAGCCATTATGTCCAGCAGGCAACTAGTGAGAAGAAGCGCAATGCATCCGCACGTAGACCCAGAGGCATCTCAACCAGCTCAAGGTACGTGTCGCGCCCTTTGCTCGATCTTTGGCTGCGGACGTACTCTTCGTACCCGTGCTGACGTGACCCGTGCTCGGTAGCTCATCTCCTGTATCTTCTGGGTAGGCTTCTCGATGCACATCGTCTCATCCCCTCAACATTAAACAAGCTCCGCAACAGTCACTCCCCCGTCGAAAATGGCACCCCCCCTTGGTACAAGTCCGGTTTCGTCGCCCCATGGAACGCCAAGTTTGGTGGCTATCCCACCGTCGCCACATACTCAAACACCCCGAACCTCCTCTTCCATCTCTTTGCCCCGCCCGAGTCTGGACCGAGGTACGATCGATCGCACCATCATCGATCTCCATTCACCCCACCCGCAGTGAGTCCATCTTCGGGTTTGGTCCATTCAAATCGCGCACGTCGGCTTACTCCGCCTGGGGAGACGCGGCGTCCAGACTAGAAGAGGAAACGTTCAGAATAGAGTACGTCCCATTCTTACTTGTTACGTAACCATCGCAGTCATCGCCATTGTACGTTACTTGTCCTCCTCTCTCGGCACTTTTTCTGACCCGCGCTTTAGCTTTCCTTGTTTATCTCATTTAGCTTATCAACCAATTTAAATGTTTTATTTCTGACATTGCCGCCGTAGATTTGCCCAGGACCTCGTCGAGGTCTACTTCCAGATCGTCCATACCAGGCTTCCCCTCCTTAACCCCCTTCAGTTCCGTGCCCGGTTGAACTTGCATGCCTCCGGACACCGTCCCATATTGAGTAAACAAGAAGAACCTCTCCACCCCGCCCTTATCGCAACGGTCATCGCATGGGGCGCAAAGTTCTCAGAACACCCTCTTCTTGTCGCCGACCGCGAGAGAAACAACGGTCACAGTCTTCTCGCGAAAACGCTCGTTGATCGATGTCGCGAAATTGCCGAAGCAACCAAAGTCCACCGGATCCCGCACAAGGATCACGTCGTGATCGCGCTCTTGATCGAAACCTTGCAGTGTCGTGAGCGTCTTGCCATCCCTCGCTTGTCGCATCCCATGACTCTTCTTCTTCTTCTGTCAGAAAACCCACATTTGGAAAATGGTTACCGCTTCCTCTTTATGTCATCTTTTGACTAACCTTCTAGTGCCCTAGGTTTCCATGGATTTTGGCTCAATTGCAGCATCCGAAATCTCCTGGGCCTTCAGGTCGGCTATTATACACCACAGGCACCTGTCAGTCAACTCACGACCCTCGTCGTAGATCAACCATAAGACAGTTATGGCAGAAATCAAAGATCCCGAGACCCGTGGTACCATGATCTTTGCTTGGTGGATGGCTTGTCTAGCGGACGCATTTTCTGCGTTTTATTACCGCCGCAAACCATTGCTGTGAGTGATGACTTCCGCTTTTGTAGTGTTGTTGCACCATTTGACGTGCCTGCGAACGTGTTAATTACCGCTAACTACGACGCGCAGTGACGATGATGACTATGACATTGATTTCTACACTGCCGACACTGTCAACGAAAATATGGAACCCGAGAAGCCTTCCCCGCGTGAACAACTCGAGGTGAGTCAGACATGTTCTGTCTCTGGAACCTTGCTTACCATTGTTCAGTTTCTGGTCTGTTCACCCCTTGCTATTGACATGTCGTTCTTACCATTAGAAAGGGTTACTACAAGGCAGCGCATGCATTGGCTCGAATATCCCGTCAAATCGCGCGTCTCCTGTGGCGTCCGGCGACGGATCTAGAGGGAATACCGCTTGAAGCTGCCCTTCAATACACGTCTGAACTCTGCAGGTGGAGAGACGACCACCTGTCCAACGTTGGCGTTCCACCGAATCTTGCTGCCAACTGGGATTTTGTCTCCGCAGTGTCTGCTTGTATGCGCTTGTTTCAGATGTCTTCCTGTGTCTAACGGCCTCTGATAGGCGCAAGCGATGCTCAATATCATGTGATGTGGGTTGCGTTATTCAATGCCATGGATGAATTTGGTGTGCGCGACGATTCCCTATCCCCGAGTGGCATGAACCAGGTGGAGACCATCAAGCGCAAAGTGTATAACGAAGCACTAAATGCGTCGTTACGGATCTCTGCGCTCGCTGGAGTACTAGCTTCAAATGGATATCTGGTACGATTCTTGAAACCTTTCTCTTCCGACGCTTGATCTGTCTGTTAGAAACTGGATCCTGCTGTCATGCACGTCGGTATCATCCAGGCAGGCTTCTTTTTGGCGCGTGTCGGTCGGCCCGAAGTGAAAAACTGTATTGAAGGTCTCGAACAATACAGCTACGCGTACGAGGAGACCAAGGATCTTGCCCAGTCGATCCGGCAGGATTATGACCAAACTCTAGTCAAGGGCCCTTCGTTCCGTGAAATGAGTACCATCGTCGATCGCCGCACCCCCCCGGCGGATTCGTTTCACGCCAATTCACCCACTAACAGCAACGGTAACGGTAACGGTGTCTTTGCGCACCGCGATCCTATGGTCAGCATCACTTATCAATTCACCGTGTTCCATTCTGATCGGGCTGCAGTATTTGTCCGCATAACAGCATCCTCTCTTATGTTATCAATAGCATATTTTTCGACTGCGGAGGGTTCACCAGCACCCGTGTAAATGTATGGTATTATTATGTGTTGTTCATTTTTTTGCTGGGCATTTTTAACCACATTAGTCTTGCAATCTGTTGTGATTGCTTCTACCTTGTCGAGCTTACCATTTGCTATTCTCTGTCGTCATTCATTGCTTTGCCGCTACATGTTAGATTCACTGTTATTCAGGATCGATCCTTATACCATTTGAGCCCGGATGTCAGAAATATTCTGGATATCTTTGCATTGTGCCCTACGCTCCTTTTTTCCCCTCACTTGTCTCTATTTACAAGCGGACGCTTTTAACAACCTTGGATATACCCGATTCTTCTCCGCTATATCTCGAGACATCCCCGATACCCTTGTAAACAGCTTTTTGCGATGCCACTCTCTTCTTTGCTTGCTCGTACTTTTGACGCTTTTTGACGCGGGGGTTCCGAACCTCCTTGGAACGATGTGGGGTAAGACCCTTGTTTTTCAGAATGGAGCGTGTGATGGAGCGAGGCCCTGAGGTATTCTCCGGCTCTAGTTCGGCTCTAGACATGGGGAATGGGTTCCTGACCATGCTGACAATGAGATATGCAGGAACGCACCGAGCTGTTGCTAATTTATACTCTGCCTTTTTCTGTGCCTTTTTCGTTGCGGTGGTCTGCTTCACGAGATCATAGTATCCAATCGCATCGTCCGCATCCTCTTCCGCATCTTCGTCGTCTGCCCCTCGTTTTCGCTTGTGTTTCTTTTCCTCCCTGTTCGTTTCCGGATCGGCGTCATCTAGGTCGTCTCCTCCTGCACCTAATTGGCCGTTTGCTTTCTTTCTTTCCCTCTCCTTCTCCAGCCTGACTTCCCGTTCCTTTTTTCTCTCTCTGTATGGTATATCATCGTCTCCACCGATCGCGTTCGCACGCGCATGTGCTCGACGGGACGAAGATGACTCGACACGAGACACGTAGAACCGGAGCGATTTCTTTCGCGCCTGCTTGTCAGACATATCATGATATTGCAGTGCGGTCATTTCTCCATACGGATCCGCAGTCGCAGCCGCGTCTACGATAGGTACCCCCTTGTTCTTCCGCGCCGTGCGGGTATACTCTGGCTCAACGAGATCGAACACGGGAGCTCGCGTGTCGTGACCGGCACCGTTGGTCGCCGCGGAGGCCCTGCTCTTCCTCTTGGCGCCTTGTTGCGGTTTCTTGCGCGCAGGGGGCGGGCTTGGACTTGAGCTCGCAAAAATGCCCGCGTCTTCGAGGAGGTCGGCGAGTTCGCCTGATTCGAGACCTTTTTTCTTGATGAACGACCAGAGGTTGCCGTCTTCTGCGTCTTCGTCCGTCGGTGCGTCTTCTTTGTCATCTCCGTCGTCCTCGTCCGAGACGTCTTGTCCGACCCCAAGGTTCTCGAGCGTGTTGATGCCTTCTTTCAGCGTCAAGAGACGGTTCAGGATGGGATGTCGACGGAGAAGTTCAGGACGGGTAGCGTATTTCTCTGTGGCGCGTAGATGGAGGTAAAAGGCGAGCGTTGTGGCGTATGTGAGCAAGGCTTCTACTCGGATATGGCAGTGAACATGCCAAACGATGGCCATCGGTCAGATGTGAGATACGCACGGTAGTACATGTGTTGAAGCCCGAGCTCGAGGGCGTCGGGTTCAGAGTGCTTTAAGCTAGAACGGGTGACAGGGGTGGGACGCGGGAGGGTGAAAAGGACTTACGCCTCGACCCGGGCCCTTGTCTCGACGAGGTTGTGGGCCGTGTCGTCCCAGTCTCTCGCGAGCGCGAGTGTTTCGGGGGACTCCCTTTCAAGCGTGCGCAGGATCGTCTGTTTATCTTGGGGAACCTTGGTAAGAATCGAAATCGGCAGGTCCCCTCGTTCACTAGATGTCCACGTTCAGCAAGCGAATGCATGACAAGACGATTGGTGTACGTTGCCTCGGGTGCTTCGTCGTCACCCTCCAAGACATCTCCGAGTCCGAAATCTTCATCACACATGCCCTCACGGGCCTTGGCTTGTAACCTGAGCGCCTCTTGCTCCTCAAGTTCATTGGCTTCCTCGTCCTCCGAGTCGAGTTGTGCAGCATTGGACGAGTAGTACGCGCCTTTGCCACCTCCCCACGTTTCCTCCTCAGAGCCAGACGCGTCCTCTTCTATTCTGGCGCTGCGTGCAGCCTTGGAAGACTTGGACGGGATGAGATCGGAGTAGGCATCAGAGTCGGCTTCCATGCCATCGTCCTCGCCTTCGTCGTCTTCCGCTTCGTATGCGTCCCCGTCCCCGTCTTCGTCCTCGTCCGAATCGGAAGAAACACCTCGCAAGGCAAACACCTCTTCCTCCGCATCTCCATCCTCGTCCTCGCCGCCTCCATCAAGCAGAATCTTGTCCCTCGATGTATGGACTAGCACGCGACCACAGGACCGCTTAGCAGAATCAAAGGCACATACGCAACGACGCACATTGATCTTCCTCGTCCAATTCGATATCTGTAAATGTGTTCCATCGCTTGAGCTTGCCGTCCTTTCTCTCCACCGGACGCGGCTTTGAATGGGACTTGGCCTTTTGAAAAGGGCGACGGCGAGGCATGGAAGGAGTAGGCGGGGGGTTGCGTAGAGCGTGGACATGTGGAACAGAGCGACGGTGGAGGGGATGGACAAGGGAAGACAAAAGGCGGTAGAAACGCTCGAGGACGTTGTCACGCTCGAAGAGGACGACGAGGAGGGTTCGTCGACCTCGCTGTCCGACTCGGACTCGGACTCGGACACGTCGACGTCGACAGACAGTACGTCTGATTCGGATGAAGAGATCACACCAGAATACCTCCAATCGTTGCTCGACAAGGCGAGACGACGTGCACGCGAGGAGGCTCAAAGGATGAGGATGTTGCAAGAAGAAACGGACGCGTTCGGAGAGAGAGACATCATCAAGATTGGCGACGACGAGGACGAGAAGGAAGAAGAGTTCGTGTCAAGTTGGTTAACATTGTCGTTGACGCCTCACTTGTGACGTGACTAGACCACTACCACCCCTCAATCCTGGCGTACTGCCCCCACCGTACTTTGAGTTTGGAAAAGCTCGCCACCAAGCGCCGACTTCGGTGCGAGATCCAGACGTGGCACATGCAGATGCGGCGACCTCCTCAGCGTCTGTGCCAGCACCACCCGAAGACCCCAATGCAGATTGGAGACAACTCACGAAGAAAGAGAGAAAGGCGGTACGACATGTCCACAATCCAATCCTACAATCCTAATCCTTGGATACAGTTGCGGAATAAAACCGCCGGGCCCGGGTGGTTCGACCTTCCAGCGCCGGCAGAAGCAGACCTGCCCCGACTACATCGTGAAGTTGAAGCCCTTCGTCTACGTAACCAACTCGATCCCAAGCGATTTTACCGGAAAGACGACGGGGAAGGCAAAGGCATCAAGGGCCTACCAAAGCACTTTGCAGTTCGTCTTCTCACCTCTGCCCCGCTTCACTTGACCGACTTCCTTTTGCGTCAGATTGGGACGATCCTCCCGACTACCACGCCTTTCGGTACCGCAAGCACCGACAATCTTCCACGTGCACATCGGAAACGGAATTTAGTAGACGAACTCGTTGAAGACGCGGAAGCACGGAGATACGCGAAAAAGAAGTTTGGCGAGCTGCAAAAGGTCAGAGGCGCGAGGGGGAAGAACACACTTCATAAAAAGAACGACCTCCGCAAGCCAAAGTGGTAGTACGATGCACTAGTTCGGCAGATCAATCCATCTCTTGGGCTTGTCGTGAGGTCCGACTGGTGAAACAGCCCATAGCCCCTGTATAAGCGGGCTCTTCGACGACCACTCGGAGACCACCCGGACTGCAGCACAGGATACTCTTGAGTCATCTCGGCGAGCGCGCTTCACGGACGGTTCTCTGAGGTAATTTCTGAAGAGTACACCGCCGATGTGTGGCTCGCCGCTTCTGCCCTTCACCACTTCTCCGATCATATTCACCTGAAGGCGCCGTTATTCACGGATCAACCGTGGGCATGGACCTACTCTGGGATGAGTGTTAAATGCACTAATTCTGTGCGCTACGCACGAGTGTGCGCCTTCAGGTGTTCAAAACGGGTGCGATGATCCGTGTTGCTCTGGAAACTTGTCCCCCCGCTACTGTTTTGCGTAACCGTCGCAGCTCTGGAGAAAATGTCTGTGAGCGTGGACATCCACTCGTCCCCCGGGATACTAATAGATCCTTCCTACCCATATGAAATTAGCCGTGGGTGCAACGCGTAGCAAGATTTGAAGGGCAACCGAGCTTGTCGACTGGTAACACTTGCTACCAGGGCAGAAGTGGGTCAGCACGGTCGTAATAAGTCCCGACGTCCAAGAAACTGACAGCGACAAAATAGACGACGTGCGGCTGCGATCATATGGACGCCCTGAGAAAGAATGTGCGCCTCCGGCACACTTTCCGTCAGATTCACCTTTCCAAAGCAGAGTCGTGTATCCCAACCACGATGTTATGAAACGCTGGATCGCTATGCAACCCCTCTTTGGCGTTCGGCGGCGTATCCATGTCTAAGAAAAACGTTTTTGCCAATGTGAGACTGTTGCATCGGCTTGTTTACCGTGTTTACTCTTTGATGCCGCGCAGGCACCTTGAGGCTCAAGTAAATGACTGGTACCTGTGACATAGCCCGCGTTTCAGTTTCGAATCCCCAATCATTTGGTTTAGGGCATGATAGCGCATCTCACTAATTCTGGCAGGGCCAGGGTCGAGCTCTGTGGGTCACTTTCGGTCATCTTCTAGTACGTGCATCAACTATACACATTCAGGGAATGATTCAGGGGTGATGCAGGTCTGCCAAAGAGTGTCAACACTCCAATGAACCATGTCTCGGACCTTGTGACGAACACAGTAACGCTATATTGTCCGATGCGGCCGTGAGGGCCCGAGGTTCGTTGCCCGTGTCTTGACGACATTACGGTTGCGCAAATAAAACATTGCGCTATCAACGGGCGTAAGAAGGATATCGCATATGCTACCACGAGGGAAAAATCACTCACATAAATGTGCTGGACGCGTGTACATGGAGCAAGAACGGGTGGTAAGGCTCTTGGTGTCCTCGTTGTCCTCGCCGCTCATGTTTGCATCGCTACATTCCCATCGGAAATTCGGACAGTGTTACAGCCCGGCTAGGGGACCAAGGGTGATCGCCGTTATGTCTCCATCCCATGTCTCCAAAATCACATGACACTACTCCACATTCATCACGACGATGGTCGGGTTGACACCCCTAGTATCCAAGGCAAAGTTGGGCTGTTCCGCAAACACACCCGAGAGCTTCTCGAAGACAATTTGAAGCCCCAAGATGAAGAGTCAGGTCCGTTGAGACATCTAGGTTCTGGTCGACTAGTGACTGATAATGTCCACTGCACAGGATCGAGTAATTAGGCATTTCCAACGATCAAAAAGACCTACACACCGTCTGAAGATGGCGTTTCGCGGGCATTATAGATATGTCCCCTTCAACGTTGGCCCACCTCCGACCTCAAGTACGTAATCAAGCACACAGGACAAGATCTCCGACTTGCCGCCAGCTCGGTCAGCTCGTGCGTAAATACGTTGTCAAAAATATCCCCGTATACTTGTTCTTGAAGACCGCCAATCGGTGTGTTCACAGCGTTGCGGTGAGTTATGTCCATGAGATGAAGGGAAAGGGTTACGTACAACATTTCAAGTCACATCTAGCTTAACCCGGTGTCGAATGAGATGGTAAGCACAGATATTGATCGGGCACTGGACTGATCAAATAATACTCGAATAGTACCTTTGTGGACCCTGGTCGTACCACGAAGACCCGGATATTTAACCGCAACCGAAAGATAAGAGTGTTTATAAGATGTTTGTATGCGTAATTTAAGCTTATTGGAGTATGCAGCACAGATGATACGTTGCGATGCACTGGTTTCCTGCATGCAACGTTTGAAGAAGCCAGAAACTACCCCTGGAAGGACGCCTATGCTAGTGCAGGCAGTTTCTGGAACATTAATATCGCCGGTTGCTCTGATGGCACGACATCGAGCACAGCAGATTGAATCAAACGACAAGAGAGCCAGAAATTATCACGTGTATGATTGGACTTCTCGATCTCAGTTTCAGACTCAGAAAATGAATTTGTCTTGGCCCTAGTTGCTGCAAGGTGAATCAAATTGAATTGAGCTGTCACTTTTGTTGAAGTTGAGTTCATTCCATCAAGGCTAATAGAGGTGGGCCTCTTGAACTGTGCACAAGCCAGCCAGAAATACAGCCTGTTGTTCCAACCAATCAGACTATTCTATTTAGGATAGAATCCTAGCACTGTAATTTACTTGTTCAATTCATTTTCATATAATTGTAGGAGTCCCTTGTATGTCACTGCTACTATCAGTCCATCCATTGCTCTGTAGGTGGACCAAAAATACTATAGACTCTCTTGTTAGTGACATGAAATTCAATTGGTCCTGCTTGGGATTGAATTTAAGGATTTGAATGGCCTATCAAGGGAATAAGTTTGTCAGATTTGGTGGTATCTAACCCATGGACAGCAAGAGTGGTGCTAGGCCCAGGTGACAAAAGTAAGGTTAGCCCTACAACCCATCAGATCTGCTTGCTTGCTAAGAGTTAGAGGTGGACATGAGACTTAGAATCAATACAAAAGAACAAATTCAGCCATGTAGTGATGTTGGCCAAGTTTGTTGCTGCAGTGAAGTTGTTGCTTATAATTGATTTGACTATCTTTGCCAATGGAACTAATAATTAGGGTCCATCTTACAGAGTTTTAAACCAGTGTAATTTAGCCTTGCAATGGTAGATACTAGATTAGTTGAATGATAACCTGCTAACTCAGGTGAGTGAGGTGAACCTTGTTCTCAACTTAGAGTTTTAAGCTGCAAGGTGAACCTTGAACTTAGCTCACCTTGATAACAACACTACTTGACCCTTCCTCTTTCCATTACCCTGTGCTTATAAACATGGACTCCATTGAAATTTTTTGGATTGTCAGCAAGGAGGAAATATATCCTATTGAAATAGAACAGGATAAATTTATTGGCCACCTTAAGAAGGTCATCAAAGCTAAAAAGCAGCCAGCCTTCCAAGACATTGATGCTGATAATTCATCCTATACAGATAACAAGACTTAGGTTGTCAATGTCAGTAAAATTGTTGAGACTTTGTGTGATGTGAATCTCTTAATGCAAAAAAGGCTATTGCCTTTACTTAGAGTATTCCAGACCACCTTTCAGCAAAACAAAACTTTCATTGTACATAATTGTAAGGCCCCCTGATGAGTGTAAGTGATCTGTGTACTGACTATACATATGTGTCCTCATGCTGGCTATAGCCAACAGCACACTAGGAAAGCATCCCTGTCCTTCCAATGACACTGATCTTGTTACTACTGATTCTTCAATTATTGGCTAGCCATCTGAGTATAAGAAAATGCAGCTGAAAATTGCCAGATGACCATCCTGCACCTGACTCAAACATTCCCCCCATTTCAATCCCATATGATGACTTTGGCATGTTCTTGGACATTTATGCATGTTACAAAAATCCCAAGAATGTTTCTATTGTGCAATTGCAAACAGAAGTTGATTATTTTGTAAAAAGTATGACCTATTTCTTTGGTGATGAGGATATGAGAAGGGATTTTGGTCTTTTCTAATTGAACAAAATATTTGCCCTCTGTGAATATAGCCTAATGCCTGCTGCCATTGGTTCTGTATGATCAGATGGCCATTTCACTAGACCATACAATGCAGCATCATGCATGGTCAAGTTCAGAAATAAATGCACCAACATCATGCCCAACATCAAGCTCATGTATGGTCAATGGAGTTTTATCAGTCAATATACAGTATAAAAGATTGAGGGTGCTATGTCTTGGTATCACTATTGTTGGTGAGTTAAATGTCTCTCTTAGCTTTGGGAGAATCTCACACAATGGCCCGACCTTGAGGAAAAAATACATTTAGTGGTAGTACAATGTAGAGATCCATCCTTTATGTAGTGCTGCCACAATAACAGTAGTACAGGTTATATTTTATGTACAACATAGCACTACAGAAATTGGGTACTCTGCTATCATGGTCTAGTAGAGCTATAGTACTGTGCTACCAAGCTACCATGTTTTACCAGCCCTCCCCTCCCCTCTACCACAGTACCACAGCTCTACTACAGTAGACCATGGTAGTGGAGTACCCAATTTCTGTAGTGCTATGTTGTACATGAAATATAACCTATACTACTGTTGTTGTGGTAGCACTACATAAAGAATGAATTTTTACATTATACTACCACCAATGTATTTTTCCTGACTCAGTGATGTTCGTCAATTTTGATTGGGCTGGCAAGGCTGGGGAGGCAGCTTACACAGACACCATTCTCAACCAAGTGTCAACAGAGCTCTGGCCCAGAAATTACAAAAGAGGATGATTCCTGGGTGTTGCACAATACACTATTACACTTAAAGAAGCTGAGGACTCAATGGATGAAATTAAAACTTGCAGAGTACACATTGTCCCCTGTAAAACATGCTCACACAGAAGCAGTGGTGTTGTGAAGTCAAAATTCTGATCAAACCTGCCACTGCATGCCTAAATTATTCAAGTATTTACAGTAAGCTGCTTGTGTCGTTGACAATTTCAACACAATAAGCATGTAAGCATGTAAAAGCATCTAAGCGTGTAAGTACAAGTTGTGTAGTATATACTTGTCCCCTAGCCGCGCTGTCTTCGTACGACCCTCGCCATCTCTGTATTGGCCAGCACAGCCCGCTTCGCCTTCGTTTCCATTGTCGTCGTCATTGTTGTCGTCGGTAGATGGTGTGGCCACCGTTGTCCTCTGCCGCCATCGCCATCGCCATGCGGGTGGTAGTGGGCACGCCAATTGCGTCGCCCTCACCTCCGTCGTCGCCAGCAGGTGGTGGTAATGGTGGGCGCGCCGTTATGCCTCTGCCATCCTCACCGTCGTTATACGAGTGGTGGTGGGCATGCTGTTACGTCGTCTTCACCCTCCTCGTCGTCCTTGCCGTCGTCGGTAGGTGGTGTGACCACCGTTGTGCTTCCTCCGCCGTCCTCGCCATCGTCGCGCGGGTGGCGTTGAGCACGCCATTGCGTCACCCTCGCCCCTGTCATCGCCGGTAGGTGGTGGTAGCGGTGTGCGTACCGTTGCGCCTCCGCCATCGTCGCCGTCATCGTCGTACGGGTGATGGTGGGCTCGCTTTCGCCCTCGTCGTCAGCGTCAGTAGGTGATGGTGGTGGGCAAGCCGTTGTGTTCCTTTTACCCTTGTCCCCGCCTTGTCGTCGTCAGCGACAGTACGCTGCCGTGCTGCTCGCACCCTCGCCGTCGTCACGTGGGTGGTGGTGGGCATGTTGTTGCGTCGCTCGCGCCCTCGCCGTCGTCGCCGTGGAGGTGGTGCGCACGGTTGCGCCACCCTGTTGCGGTAATGGTTGCGGTGTGTGCGCAGAGGCATAGCCATCATCGCGGGCATGTCTTGCTGCTGTCGCCGTGCAGGTGTCGTCGTCTGGGTGGTCGGCATGACCTTGCGGTACAGTAGTGGCCAACGATAACCGAAGTGCGCACTGGCAGCAAATGAACGATAATAGATTAGGTAAGCTAATGCACCTACTAGTGCACGTGCACCACTGTCTCCCGCAGTGCGGCTACGTGACCCTGCCACCACCATCACCACTACCTCCACGGCGACGATGACGATGACGAGGGCGCGAGAGGCACGGCGGTGTACTGATGCTGACGTGTGCACCCATCTACATGGCGATGACGGCGAGGGCGGTGGCAACGATGGTGAAGTCGGCCGCGCCCATCAACACAGAGACGACGAGGGGGCGACAGCGCGACGGCGTGTCAACCACGACAATGGCGGCGACGAAGTGGTCGATGCACCACGAAGAACGAAAGTACTCTTGATTATTAAAAGTTACTAGTATCTTGTTTTTATGTTTTTTTACCGTTTGTTTACATGCACACGGCGTACCCGCCTCCGCCCACACGATGGCGAAGACGCCGCGACTACGAGCCCACCACACCCACCTCTGGTGATGCGGCGGGCCCCCCCCCACCCTGTTGACCGTTGGCCATGACGACGACCGGGAGGACGATGCATCACCACAACAACGACAAGGTCCGGGGGCTTCACCAGGCGGGGACAAGGGAGGACGATGACGGCGACGGCGGCAAAGGTGAAGCCAGCCGCACCCACCAACACAGAGATGGCAGGGGTGGCCCTACCGCAATAGCACACGCTACACGCCACCCACGACAAAGTGATAACGATGTTCCTGTCTCCGGCACAGGCGCTGCAACAACGGGTTCACCATCGTCACCAGGACGGCAAAGACGGCGCGCGGGCAACAGCGACGCGCCTACCACCACATGCTGAGAGAACCCTGATCACAACGACGAGTGCGGGGACGATGCGATGGGATGTCCACCACTACAACGGCGACGAGGACTCGAGGTTCCACCAGACGAGGGAGGGCGATGCACGACGGCAGCGATGAGGGTATGGCGATGGCGATTGGGTGGCGATGAGGTGTATGGTGACGGGATGGCGACGGGAGAAGTACGGTAAGTACAGTAAGTAGATTAGTTACCTACTTATCTACATGGAATGGACAGACATGGCAAGTACAGAGAAGCCTACAGTCCCTGTGCCCTTGAGATCATCGAGACCCTGGTAGGAGCTTCATAATGAAATGCCTTTTCATGAATCACGTGATTCATTCTGCGGAAGTATACGACGAGATTTCGAACCTACCTTCTTGAAATGTTTGGCCAGGTTTCTCGTTGCGCGACGCGGACGAACGGACGGCTCGTTGCACCACTTTTTCTACGGAAAAACCACGGCCCAGCAACCCCAGGCAGTTCGCAGAATCGGACCACTTCGTTTGGCTTCAGGACAGTCCCAGAAGAATCCAAAGAATCGCTCGTGAAAGGCGTTTTCGATAGTGTGGCGTCGAAGTATGATCTGATGAACGACGCAACGTCTCTAGGCGTGCACAGGCTGTGGAAAGATGAATTTGTCTCTGCCTTGAGACCTGGCCGCAAGGGTCCGATTCGTTGCATTGATGTTGCCGGGGGAACAGGTGACATTGCGCTTCGTATTCTCGATCATGTACGGGAAACGTATGCTGACAGGGAGACCACCGTTGATGTCGTTGATATTAACGCGCAAATGCTCCGTGAAGGTTTCAAGAGATTCAAGAAGACGATGTACTACAACAGTAGGTGTCCTTTGCGGAATGCCCGAGAAATGACTGAGGTGTGCGAAGCACCACAGGTGGCCTTCCATGAGGCCAATGCACAGGAGCTTCCTCCGTCACAGTTCGAGGACGACTCATACAACCTATACACGATCGCGTTTGGTATCCGCAACTGCACGTCCATTCCAGACGTTTTGAAAGAGGCGTACAGGGTACTGAAACCAGGAGGCACGTTTGCTTGCCTCGAGTTTAGCAAAGTGAACAATCCCCTGTTGAGCGCGTAAGTGTTTCATCACCAGTTGCCTGGATGGTCCTCATGGTCCGCAGTCTGTATGACCACTATTCGTTCTCCATGATACCCTTGTTGGGGACTATTTTGGCCGGTGATAGGGACTCGTATCAGTATTTGGTCGAATCGATACGAAAGTTCCCTTCGCAGCCGGAGTTTGCGGGGATGATAAGGGATGCTGGGTTCACAACAGCCGGTGACCACGACGGTGGTGCATGGAGAGACTTGTGGGGCGGTATTGCATGTATACACACTGGCGTCAAAGTCTAGTAGAATGTGACCTTGTTCGCGGGTTCAGCGCCACCACCGCGCCTCTGCGGCACCACCCCTACTGATCAGTCTTGCTGCATGCTCGCTCTACACGCGACCACCACCATGGCTACCTCATCCTCCCCCACACCAAGTAATTCTCCACATCCAATGCCCCCAGCGTCTGCTGATTTGGCGACCACCTGGGCCTTTCTCGAGGAGGGCGTGGACCACATCATGACAAAGCTCCAGACCGGCGTCTCGTACTCCAAGTACATGAGCCTTTACACCGTAGCCTACAACTACTGTACATCCTCGCGCATGCATGGCACACCCGATAATGGTGTGGGCGCTGGGAACCGCAGTGAGTACTCCTTCGAGTGGAAAGATGCCATTTCTGATAACGATGATGGCGACGCTGCAGCTGGGGCGAATTTGATGGGCTCTGATTTATATAACAACCTCATTCGATACTTTGTCACACATCTCAAGGGTCTAAAGGAGGTGAGGCATCCCTTGTTTCCACGAACCCCGACCTGACGAGAGATTGCAGCAATCAGATGTTCTACAGGATGAAGCACTGTTACGATTCTATGCTAGCGAATGGGATAGGTATACAACAGGAGCAAATTATATTAACCGATTGTTCACCTATCTGAATCGTCATTGGGTAAAGCGGGAACGAGACGAGGGTCGAAAAGGGGTCTATCCAGTTTACACAGTGCGTCATCCAACTCCTCACATCTCTGTCTTGGTATGTGAACATGATTGATCCCACGTATGCCATGCAGCTCGCACTCGTCCAATGGAAACTCAACTTCTTCCTTCACGTACAAAGCAAGCACGGTAAACTAGCGGGTGCCATTCTTAGACTCATCGAGCGCCAACGAAACGGCGAGAGCATCGATCAAGGTCTTGTCAAGAAAGTCGTCGACTCTTTTGTTTCACTTGGGTTGGACGACACCGATATCAACAAGGCCTCACTGGACGTTTACAAGGAGCACCTAGAATTTCCATTCCTTGAGGCTACCGAAAAGTATTATCAACAGGAATCTGAAGCGTTCCTCGCGGAGAGCAGTGTCTCTGACTACCTCAAAAAGGCCGAAGAGCGTCTCAGGGAGGAGGAAGATCGTGTGGACCGTTACCTTAACACGGAAACGCGGAAACAGCTCGTCAGCAAATGCGAGCACGTTCTTATCCGACAGCACTCAGAGCTTATGTGGGAAAGTTTCCAAAACCTGCTTGATTTTGATAAAGACGAGGACTTGCAACGGATGTATGCGCTGTTATCTCGGATTCCGGAAGGATTGGAGCCACTGCGGAAGAAGTTTGAGGAACACGTCAAGAAGGCAGGATTGACGGCAGTGTCA
This sequence comes from Xerocomus spinulosus, assembly GCA_038094075.1. Classification (NCBI taxonomy): domain Eukaryota; kingdom Fungi; phylum Basidiomycota; class Agaricomycetes; order Boletales; family Boletaceae; genus Xerocomus; species Xerocomus spinulosus. The sequence goes on along the minus strand of JBBPTN010000051.1, from coordinate 46,994 downwards.
AAGTTGGTAGGAGAGGGCTCCGAGGGTGCCGAAGGACTGGATCCCAAGGCATACGTCGACGCTTTGTTGGAAGTACATCGCAAGAACTCGGAGACAGTGGCACGGAGCTTTAGGGGAGAGGCAGGATTTGTTGCCAGTCTTGACAAGGCTTGCAGAGAGTTTGTCAACCGCAATGCAGCGACGGGAACGTCGACAACGAAATCTCCAGAGTTGCTTGCGAAGCACGCGGATATGCTGTTGAGGAAGAACAACAAGATGGCCGAGGAAGAGGACCTTGAGGGTGCCCTTAACCGCGTCGTAAATTCTTTGCGATCCTTGTTCTCGCCTGCCCTGACGCTGACACGTTTTAGATGATTCTTTTCAAATATATTGAAGACAAGGACGTCTTCCAGACCTTTTACACCACCAAGCTGTCGAAGCGACTCATTCACGGGGTATCTGCGTCGGACGAGAGCGAAGCCAGCATGATTTCCAAGTTGAAGGAAGCATGCGGTTTCGAGTACACCAACAAATTGCAACGCATGTTCACTGGTATGTTACCTATTCCTTTGTGATGTTCTGGTGGTAACGTGGGGTACAGACATGAGTCTGAGCAAAGACTTGACTGATCAATTCAAAGAGCGGATGCAGCAGAATCACGACGACATGGACGTCAACTTTAGCATCATGGTGCTGGGAACCAACTTTTGGCCTCTTAATGCGCCCAACAATGACTTTATCGTTCCACCGGAGATTCTACCAACGTATGATCGGTTCTCCAAGTATTACCAAACGAAGCACTCGGGACGAAAACTGACTTGGCTATGGAACTACTCCAAGAACGAGCTTCGGACGAACTATCTGAACCAGAAATACATTCTGATGACAAGTTCATATCAGATGGCGGTGCTATTGCAATACAATGGTCACGACACGCTTTCACTAGAAGAGCTTGTGACCGCCACTGCGATCAGCAAGGATATCTTGGTCCAGGTGTTGTCGCTCCTTGTCAAGGCGAAAATCCTCGTGAATGAGGAGACGGACCAGTATGATTTGAACCCTAGTATGCCCAGACGCGAGAGCCATACCGTGTTACTGACGAGCATACAGATTTCAAGTCAAAGAAGATCCGAGTCAACCTGAATCAGCCGATCAAGGCAGAGGTGAAGGCAGAGTCGTCTGAAGTCCTCAAGACTGTTGATGAAGATCGAAAATATGTGATACAAGCGACCATCGTGCGGTACGCTTGTGCATTCGCGCTGGGTGAAGATGCTGATGGCTGTGTACACAGGATTATGAAGGCGCGCAAGACGATGAAGAACCAGCCGTTGATACAGGAGGTGATTTCGCAGATCTCGCAGAGGTTTGCTCCCAAGATCCCTGATATCAAAAAGGTGGGTCTGTGTGTGATTGCACTGGTTTGAGCTCACGTGGGTTGTACAGGCGATCGATACGCTGCTTGAAAAGGAGTATATTGAGCGGGTGGATGGCACGAGGGACACGTTTGCGTATGTCGCGTAGTGAGTGTAGTGTACCATGAGGAGACAGTCGTAATATACCATATACGGACCACTCCTCCTTTCCCACACCTCTACAGCATGAACCTACGCGATGCGCTCCTCGTCGCACTCGCCAACATTCCAGGTAGTCGCACATTTCACGTCCACGTCCTCGTATCTGCACCGAGAAGACACTCGAATCTGTATCCATTTGCGACACCACGCCCAAAGACATTTCTAGAGCACATCCTCGTCCTCTTGTCCGAACAGGCCACTGCAGATGCGCCCCGCGTCCTTGTAACGGGGATCGAAGCATTTCTGTACCATGTACCATCTACATCCACAGCTGTACTCTACATCTCCAAGGTCGATTCGACGGGCCAAGCCATGGCCCCATCGCCGACGCCAGTGCTCGTGCGTGCGCTGCTCACATACCATGTCGATCCGACGACCAGACCAGTCTCTGTCACTCATCTGTGGGTCCACCTCTTTGCGCGAGCGCAGAACCAGTACCTGTTTCCCAACTCTGCCGAGTTCGCTGGGAAGCGTCCGCTGACGGACGTCAAACTCTGCGCGTGGTGGAAGCGCCAACTGGGTATAGTGGCCGAAGACGTGGTTGCACGTGTCGGTCAAACGTGTCGCACCCGATTGTTTTATCTACTTCCGGGACTTGGGGAACTCGAGGCGACGCACGCCTTGGACCGCGTGTATGCGGGCGCGTCCGCGACGTCGGTACCGTGGTCGTATGGGCATCCGTATGGTCAGACGGATGTGCCACTGCCGTGTTGTGGGATCGGTCGTGAGGACCAGGGTGCACACATTGGGCAGGTTATTCCGTGGTTTGACGATGATCCCAAGGCGCGATTTCTGGACGAGATCGCGTACACGACGGACGCGAGCGGTGTCCGGTCACCGGAGCGGAAGCGACCCCGGACGAGCCGTGGTAGCAGGGACGAGGGAGAGGGGTCGAGCGATGTGAAGCCAGAACAGACGACCAAGGCGCTGAGCAAGGTGACTGTGGACGAATTTTGGGAGCGCATGTCGTTTCGCCAGGAATGCATCGCGGGAGCTGTGACGGGCTTCTTTGTCATGGGCACGTCATGCCCCACACCGATGGGCGTTTTACGCGGTGAACGTGGAGGACCACAGCCTGGGCAGGTTTCTCCGCAGATGGTGAAGCGTGTGCTGACTTCATTGATGACTGGGCACGAATTTCCAACTGTCGACCGGGCGGTGTGGTCTACACGGGTTCTGGAAGAGACGATTCGAGGATTGTGTGACGGGCTAGATGCGATAGCCCCCAGCCCAGGGGAATCGCAACGGGGTACGCCGGAGGCAAACGGAGAAGGGAGGGCTGAAACGCCTCCACCGCGTCTGAGGAGCAGGCTGGATGTTTCACCGGGCGTGTATCCGACGGCGTCGCCAGAGGACTACCGGACGCACATTTACGGGACGGTTACGGTGAGCAATCCAGATGAGGTACGGCAGGCGAGGGTGGAGGCCAACGCAATCACGGTGTTGACTGCGCGTCGGAAGAAGAGGGGGAGGGGGTCAAGGTAAATGGTTACGTTCCGTTGGCGATGCGAAATGAAGACTTGTGGAAGGAATGCGATGTTCATGTTGGCCTCGAGGGGATCAGAGGTGGGCGATGAAACCTGACGATGGAACGCTGTGTGGGCGGGCGACAATGTGAGATTCGGTTAGATGTGATGCTGATAGCGATGACTGCGACGGGCTGTGGACTGTCCTTTATTACCCTTACGAGACCTATCGAACGGAGCCGACCGTTGCTTTTTTTTCGACATACCGCCATGTCGATGCCACAGTCGCTGCCGTCGTTTGCGCAGGCGTTCTCCAGCTCGTCCCTCAGCGATGTACACATCAGCAACGCGCTCCCCCCGATACAATCCCGCCCCCACTCGCCGACGACAAAGAAGCGGACACTGTACGTCGGTCAACACACACACCACACCCGCTCACCCTTTGCAGCGACGTCCGCGTCAAGGAAGAGGACAGCCCACCCCGCTCACCGCCCCAGCCCACCGACACCCGCGACGACGACGCCACCCCCGCCATACACCCCTCGTCAAAAAAGCGCCGGGTGACGGGCGTCGTGCCAGACCAAACACCACCCTCACCCACCGCAGAGGACCGCGCACTCAAACAACAACCAAAACCATCGACACTCTCCCCGCCCAGTGATAAGCTGTCCCGCATGGGCCGTGTCAGCCCCACAACGATACCCGTCGTCAACCGCGCCGTGCCAAACGCTGCTGCATCTGGCAGCCAGTCGTCGACCCAGCCCATCACCCCTCCCCCTTTGCTCGTCTCACAGCCTGCCGAGAAAGCCCAGGTGCATTCGCTACCCCCACCGCCCATCAGCTTTGCGCGTCGTCGTGCAGCTCAGCCTGGCAGTCGCAAAAAGAAGCCCGCCGATATCCTCATCAGTCCCCGTGGCGCTGGCCCATCAGATCCACTCGCACCCGTCATCCAGAGCGCCCCTCCTGTCGCAGATCCCGGTCGCTTTCCAATGGCAATTCCCCGTCTGCCAATCGTGTTGAACAATACACAGACCACACGGCGAGTGGCCGGAAACGTACCCCCGACACCCACCCGCTTCAGTCTCCAGGGCACCTCGGCCCCCTCGATCAGTTCGACTGCCCGGTCGATGCACTCTCCCCCCAACCCACCTGTTCCAATCGCCGCTACCTTGGTTCCTCCTACGCCTCATGCATTGCAACACCCTGGTTACACGGGTGACAAGTCCGCCTTTTTGGCTCCATTCGAAGTCTTTTACGACGCTCTCAACGACTCGAAGCAACTCAAGGGCTGGTTGTCTGACCAGCTACAAAAGTCGACGACGCTGATGATGACGTTGAAGCAGCAGCAGGAAAAGATGGACGAGATCGTGGAGGATTTGGTCGAGAAGCGCACACGCGTCATGCGAGAGGAGATCACGATGCTCCGCCAGCGTATGGAATCACTCGAAGAAGCGCTTCTCGCTGTCCGCGCTGAGTCGTCTGCCAGACAGGACAGTGACGGGTATGGGTACCCCCAAGGTACCAAGTATCATCAGAACGGGATTCTTCCCGCTCCCGAAACCGTGTCGTCACATCGGTTTCCAGGGCCTGAGCAACGCCGACCCGATACGATCATCAAAGTCACCTCTCCCGAGGGAGAGCGGGAGCACCCATCGTCTGTGTCGCCCCCCGTAGAAATGAGTCGTCGGCCGTCTGTGTCGGCTGGGAGTGCGCGGCCAGAAGTACCGCAGGGGTTGCACACGACCTTTTCCCTTGGTGGTCATAATCGGAGTACATCAGGCCCTCAGGGATCAGCCAAAGGGACACCACTAGGGCGATCTCAGGCTATTCCCGAGCGGTCGTCTACTGTGCGACCCACTGAGTCGCGAACGGCGACGAGGGTGTGGTCGTATGGGAACGGCAATCCGCCGGTTGTCGAAGGACAATCGATCTCGAGAGACAAGACGTGAGAGCGTCGTTGCCGAGTTTCTTGACACGCCTACGTTCGTTCATCGGTCTTTTATAGATCATCGTTTTGCTGGACAGTTGACGCACTTGCCCATATTATACACATTCAGACACCCTGCGGTTTACTGCAGAACGGCATTTTACAAGAGATCAAGGACTATGTATCTCTGATTTATGGTTCGTTTTTCTTGTGTCGCTCGCTTTCGTATTTCGCGCACAACACGTTTGACCTAGCAGGAATATGTTCACACTCGTTCCTTGTCCACGCCTTCGTTTGGTGGTCTTGTTGAATCTTTGTTATCTGTGCTTATAGGAGATGTATTATGATAGAACTTGCATTTGCTAGTGGTTTTTTTTTATTTCTCGCTCTGTTCAATTGGTAAAGGATCGACCGATCGCGGTATTTCGGTGACTTTGAAGATTCAGCGATGTTGCCAGCAGTTCAGTGGCGGTGCTCATTTCTCTTTCTTGTCCAACATGCTTCGCGCCTTGTGCAGAACATTTGCGACACGTCGACCAGAAAGACCCCCTGCACGATGCCCAGACCCGCTGCTGAACCACCCAAAGGCAGTCGTGACCGCGCTGGAAGACAAGCTGACGTTTATCCATCGACCACCACCGTCTGCACCTTCGCCAATGTCGACCACGCTGGACCCCGCGTCGCCCCTCTTGCAGCCGGCGACGGCGACGGGCGGACCACTGCCCCCGCTGCTGCGACCGTGTGCATATAGAGCAGCGCCAGAGCGGATGTCAGACGAGGACATGGAAAAGTTGCGCACACTGAGACGGTCTGATCCTGGCCTCTACAGCTGCACCAAGCTCGCCAAGATGTTTCAGTGCACGCCTAGCTTTGTCTCGCAGGTGGCTGCACTCCCGCGGCCCCTCCGAAAGGCGTTTGCAAAGAGACAGCAGCACAAGGTGGACGCGGTCAAGGCTGGCTGGGGCGAGCGAAAGGCGACGTTGAGGGCGATCAGAGACAGACGTCGGCAATTTTGGTAGCAAGGTTGTGTCTGTTCAACTTGTCTTGACTTTTTGCTGATCAACTCGTAGCTCGCTTACGGTAAAAACGGAACGAGTCGGGATGTGTAGGCGCATCAAACCAATTCAATGACCTTTTTACCGACTTTTTCCATTGTTTTCTCTCTCTCCATCTTATGCTAGTGTCCCCTCTCATCCGTACTGCCATCCGTACACATTCGAGAGCTTTTCACGCCATGTCTGTCGCTAGATTTCCTCCGCACTTTGCCAACACAGACCACCGTCAGCGCTGTCTGGCGCAGCTGCGCTCAAAGTCGGTCTCGCTCGAGAAATACATTTACCTCAACGGCCTCAAAGGTCGCGACGCCAACCTGTTTTATGACATTCTGCTCGGCAACATGTCGGTGCGCACACAAGCATGCCCACCACCTGCCCCCGCTTGACCCGCTCGCTTCCAGGAAATGATACCCATCCTGTACACACCCACGGTGAGCGTGTTCGTCGTGTGCGGTGGTCGTGTGACGTGACTCGGACTGCAAGGTTGGCGAAGCCTGTGTCCACTATTCCCACATCTGGCGCCGTCCAGAAGGCTTGTACATCTCGATCCAAGACAAGGGACGCATTCGGGACGTGCTCGCCTCATGGCCCAATGTCCACGATAGCCGCATCGCCGTCGTCACAGACGGTGCGTCGTTCGACGTATCCCCATCCTGTGCTCATCCACCCATCCAGGTTCGCGCATCCTCGGTCTCGGTGATCTCGGTGCCAACGGCCTGCCAATCAGCATTGGAAAACTGTACGTCTGTCGGTGTGTTGGCACGTAGAGATGTCGACTTTGTCTGTAGGGATCTCTATGTTGCTGGTGCGGGTATCAAACCCAGTTCGACAGTGCGTGCATATCGTCGGGCTGAGGCATTTGCTGATCGTGATCGCCCAGGTGCCCTTCTGTCTCGATCTCGGAACCAATACCCAGCGCTACCTCGACGATCCTCTCTACATTGGCGTACGTCGTCCGAGACCGACAGGTCCAGAGGTCAGTCTGAGCAAAAGACATGCAACGTGCTGCTGACGAACCGTAGATGGACGCATTCATGGACGAGTTTATGCAAGCCATCAAGGACGTGTTTCCAAACTTGCTCGTCCAATTCGAAGACTTTTCGACAGACAACGCGTTTAGATATCTGGACAGGTACCGTCATCAATATCGCGTGTTCAATGATGATGTAGCTATTTTTTTCTCATCATCTTTCCTGTCCTTGATGATCCCGTCAAACAGATCCAAGGAACAGGTTCAGTCATCCTGTCCGGTTTCATCAATGCTGCGCGTCTATCCTCGGATGCCTCTGGTAGGCCGCCGTCGGACCACAGGGTCCTCTTCTTTGGTGCTGGCTCTGCAGGCATCGGTGTCGCCAAGCAACTCCTCTCCTTTTTCACGTCTCTCGGGATGAGTCTTGATGAAGCAAAGTCGCGCATTTACGTGAGTGGCGATCCCATCTCAAATGATGAAAACGTCTCAACCTGGTGATCCTGTCAGACGGTCGATTCCAAGGGGTTGATCACCGCTGGTCGCACGGGCCTTCAGGAACACAAAAAATGTATGCAGCCATCTCTTCATCACTTGTGCATGGAAACGCTGATGTTGCTTGACCAGTCTTTGCACGCACTGACTATGATGGCCCGCAGCTCACCAATTTGGTTGACATCATCAACCATGTGAAGCCCACTGCACTGCTCGGCTTGAGCACGTTGAAGGTGCGCACTAGTTTGCGCTGTCTCGGCCATGCTCACGCGCTTTCAGAACGCGTTCACCGAGAATGTCGTCAAGGCCATGTCTGCTCTCAATGAGCGACCGATCATCTTTCCCCTTTCAAACCCAGTCCACCTCAGCGAAGTCGATTACCAAGATGCCATCGCGTGGTATGCCCTCGCATACTGCTTTTCTTGTACGCGTCGCTCAGTCCCTCCCTTTTTCCAGGACGAACGGCAAGGTCATTTACGCGTCTGGTAGTCCATACGAGTCCGTGACACACGACGGAGTGCAGTACGAACCAGGCCAGGGCAACAACATGTACATCTTTCCTGGTATCGGCCTCGGTTCCATTCTTTCCAAAACGCGCCACATTTCAGATAGCATGGTCGAGCAAGCATCCGTTGCCCTCGCATCATCGTTGAACGACGACGAACGCGCCGCAGGACTGGTGTACCCACGCCTAGCCCGCATCCGGGATCTCAGTGCGAGAATCGCCTTGGCTGTCATTCGACAGGCACAAAAAGAGGTGCGTGGTGGACCGTGTACGTGTGCGGTTTGCGTGACCTGCGCTCGTTTTGTAGGGATTGGATACAAACCGCTATCTCCGCACTCTCCCCGACGACGACCTCCTCGGGCTCATCCGAGACAAGATGTGGAACCCGCCGACGACGGAACTAGTGTCTGTTCCCAACCCCAATCTCTAGAAACGCGTGGGGGTATGCGACTGAAATTTTTAAAACGATCTTGGGCCATGTTGGATTTTCCTTGCGTTTATCGTTTTTCGTGTGTTTAGAATGGTGTTTAAAAATATGATCCCCTCTTTCAAGCATCCGTCCCGGGTTCTAGCGCAGCTGGCCAGTCATCTTGAGCCTCCTTCCAGACGCCGATGCTAAATCGGTGGTTGACACCTTTGAGGGCGGGAACACACGCAACGCCGCCACACCCTCCCGTTTTCGGCATAGACACAAGGTAAAAGACTTGTCTGACGCGAGAGTGTAGCAGCGCCATGGCACACATCACGCACGGCTCGTGCGTGATAAAGAGGGTCAACCCCGTCAAGAGGTACTGCGCGCCGTTTACATTTGCGCGCGTCTGATGAGCACGGTCGTCGGCAATCTGGCGGATGATGTCGAGGGCAGCGTGTCGGAGTGGATGACCGGTCGACCGACGCGTGTCATGGGCGGTAAACGGGCGCGAAAGCGTCTGTTCTGTATACGGCACTGGGACGTACGCCACTATGGGCAGCTTTGCCAACGCGTTAGTGCATACATGGACCGAGAGACGTGCGAGACGGACCTCGTGGGTGGTTTTGGCGAGTTCGATGGATGCGCGTTTGAGATGACGCACGGCGTCGGATGCCCAGCGGACTTGGACGTGTGACCATGGTTCGGGTGACCACTTGCGTCTAGGGCAAAAGACGGTGGGCCAAAAGGTGTTTTTGAGCGAGAGCGAGGTGGGCGTTCGTGCAGGGTTGGATGGGACCGGGAGTTGGTACGCGGGGTCTAGGAGTAAAGGAAGGGATGGTGGGCTTGGAGAAGTGTCGAGAAGAAGGGTGGTGAGGTGACCTTTTCTGCGAATACGTTTGAGGTGGGATAGCGCATCCGTATCAAGTCCAGATAGTTTGAGCCATCTGAAAAGAAGTCTCTAGGATGAGAAGAAAGAAACGGAGTGGGCGAACCTCAACATTGTCGCAATGTGTTTCTGGTCGGGTATGTCTACGACCCATGCTTGGCCTGTATAGCGGTGGTGAGTGTGGAAAGAAGAGGGTACTAGAACGTGACTACCGAGCTCGACATCTTCCAGTCGTTCTTCCTCGTTTTCGAGGGCGAGCTTGACCCAGGTAAATGGAAGGTCGGTCTCTTGGACGATGTCGTCCGTGTTGGTGTGCTGATCTTCAATCACAATCGAGTGATCGTCGTCGGCGAGTTGCTGAATGCTTGCCAGGTCGTCCCAAGGACCGATTGTTTCGTCTCCTTGACGTGGTGCGTCGACGGGATCAAACCAGAGTTGGTGACCGTAGTATATGCAGAGTTCCTCGTCAGGTTGAATCGCACGCGTAGACGTGTACACGATACATTCTCGTGTTGAATCCACAGAATAAGATACGTTTGGGTTTTCCGCGCGATTCAACAATGAGCCTGTGTTCGTGTAACAAGGGATTGGGAGATTTAATGAAAAGGACGGACCGAGACCTAATGGAAGTGCCATTTGACCGTCTCTCCACTTGAAGGCGTAGTGATCAAGTAGAGTGTACTTTCCGTGGTCATCATATTCTTGTTTGCTAAAGAGCAAGACGGGGCTGACTTCGACCACGGTGTGAGGTGGAATTGGATGAGTAGCTGCGAATGTCGATAAAATGGCAGCACAAGAGAACGAAAACATACCAAATACACCGCGACCCTTGCCTTGAACGTTCTTGAGATGGGTTTGTGTTGGGTTCAATGTCCAGCGTTGATCCAAAGTCACGTTCATCATGGCACCAAAACTATCCGCGAGACCACTACCGAATGTACTCCTCGTCTCGCTCGTCCCCGTCGCCGCCTGGCTCATCGTTCGACCTCTTCTTCACCCACTACCACCACTGCCCGTTCTGTTCGTCTCTGTGGGGTTCTCCATATTCGCATTCCTTGCAGCGCTCTACTTGATACCTGCCCTTGGTCCAACATTCGTTCAGGCGAACCTCAAAGGAAAGGATCTCTTAAAGGTCTATTCAGATCCCATGTGAGCATCTTCACTCGTTCCTTGTCCTTTACTGAGCATATACAGACCAGAGAGCCAGGGACTCGTTTGTGCTTCCATATACATCCTCTTGCTAATCCTCTTCATTCCATTCCCCTTTTCCGACACCGTTGGAAGCCTTCCAGACAGCCGAAAGACGCTCGAGGGCCTTCATGGCGTAGCTTCACTGCATCATGAGGTGAGGCCACAAATTCCAACTTGGTGCACGTCACACAAATGTCGCGTCTAGTTGTCCGTATACCTCTCTTCCTTGCTGTCGCTGTTAATGGCCACCATGCTGGGCTTTCTGGACGATGTGTTCGACATTCGGTGGAGACATAAACTACCGATACCCATCATTGCTGCCATCCCCATGCTCATGGTCTACTATGCCGAGGGAGGCAACACACACGTGGTGGTACCCATTCCCTTTCGGCGCTTGTTTGGTGTGCTGGTGAATCTTGGTTCGTATGCACTATAATTATGCACCACGTCGCTCACACTGCCTCTAGGCCCGCTTTATTATTTCTACATGTCACTCCTCTCAACGTTCACTACCAACAGCATTAATATCCTTGCTGGTATCAATGGTTCCGAAGTCAGCCAGGCAGTCATTATCGCTATATCGGTCATTTTGAACGATCTCCTGTATCTCCCATGGCCCATAGATTTCAAGATTCCCCTTCACCTCCTTGGAAGTCAAGCAGAGGTAGAGGTAGGTGGTGCATGGCATGCCGGAATGTCCTATGGCAGTGGCGAGTTGGTGGGCAGGCATCTGTTCAGCCTGTACTTTATGCTTCCCTTGCTAGGCGTCTGTTTAGGGTTCATGTACCACAATTGGTGCGTGGCCTGTTTTCTTGCACGCACGTTCGTCATCCGACGACGAGACCCTTAGGTACCCTGCGCGGGCATTTCCCGGAGATACGCTCTGTTATGTCACTGGCATGGCATTTTCGGTGGTGGGAATACAAGGCCACTTTTCAAAGACGTTGCTCCTCTTCTTTTTACCCCAAATCTTCAACTTTGTCTTGTCATGTCCACAGCTGTTTGGGTTGGTTCCGTGCCCCAGACACCGTGTGCCGAGGTAAGTTTTGATGCTTCATCGGCCGATGTGGTTTCATTTCCTGCTTGGCAGGTTTGATCCAGACACAAATTTATTACACCCTTCGAAAGCGCTGTTCATCAAACCACCCTCCAAGTTGGCAACAATGATTCTTCGGATCTTTTCAGCGTTTGGTCTCACGGATCTTACCCTGCACCCGAATAACGGCCAGATTTTGGAGGCGACCAACTTGACGATCCTAAATTTCCTCCTGGTGCAATTCGGACCGATGACCGAGAAGCGGCTAGTACAGGTGTTGATGGCCACACAGGTGAGTGTGGCTGAAGTGGCGTGATCGGTTTAGCAGCATTCATGTATTAATAGGTCGCTGGGAGTGTGCTGGCGTTTGTGGTGCGCTATGGGCTCGCTGGTCTCGTATACGATGGAGATCGAAGGTGACCCGTCGAGGCTAGGACATGTCTCTCACCTAGTATGTGTACATTCAGTGTGGAGTTTGAGCGTAATCACGAGCGCATCCTCTTTGTCTCGGCGCTAACGAAATCACGTGTGAGACTGTGGGGGTGACAGTGGCGACGGTGGGCAGGTTTAATATTTAATATGACTCGACCTCTGTTCGGTACACCCACCAGAGAGATGTCGAGCACAGAACGCACCGTATTCCTCGCCGAGGTAGCCCAGGTCGAGCAATGGTTCAAGGTATGACCCCCTGTCTCACCCGCGCTCGACTGACACACCTGCAGAGTCCCCGCTTTGCGCGCGTCAAGCGTCCTTACACCGCTGCACAGGTCGTCTCGAAGAGGGGCACGATCCCCATCCAATATCCTTCTGATATCCAGGGAAAGAAGCTCTTTGCGCTCCTCTCTGCGCACGCGAGCAGTGGTACGCCGTCGCACACCTATGGCGCGTGAGTGTTTGTCTGCAGAATGCGATCCTACGCGTTGTTCACGGAAAACACAGACTCGACCCAGTGCAGGTCACCCAGATGGCGAAATACCTCGAGACCGTCTACGTCTCGGGTTGGCAGTCCTCTTCAACAGCGTCGAGCACCAACGAACCAGGTCCTGACCTCGCTGGTGAGTCCCCACAACGTATTCAGGCGCGATGGACGTGTCTGACGATGTAGACCAGATTACCCTTCGAACACCGTACCAAACAAGGTCGAGCATCTCTTTATGGCACAGCTGTTCCACGATCGGAAGCAGCGCGAAGCCCGGTCTCGAATGACCGACGCCGAGCTTGCAGAAACCCCGTACATCGACTACCTCCGGCCCTTGATCGCCGACGCAGACACTGGCCATGGTGGTCTCACTGCCGTGATGAAACTCGCCAAGATGTTTGTCGAGAAAGGCGCCGCGGGGATCCACATCGAAGACCAAGCACCCGGGACCAAAAAGTGTGGTCACATGGCCGGAAAGGTGCTCGTCCCCGTCGCAGAGCACATCAACCGTCTCGTCGCGATCCGTCTCCAGTTTGACATCATGGGCGTCGAGAACGTCCTCGTCGCACGCACCGACTCGGAGGCGGCGACGCTGCTCTCGTCCAACATCGACGTGCGAGACCACCCGTTCATTCTTGGCTCGACCAATCCATCGCTGCCACCGCTTGCCACTGTCATGCTCGATGCCGAGGCAGCGGGCAAGTCGGGCGAGGAATTGCAAGCCGTAGAGGACACTTGGGTTGCCTCTGCTAACCTTCAGCTGTTCTCAGAGACGCTTGCAAATGCCCTTGTCTCGCAAGGCGCACCACGACACAGCGTGCAACAGTTCCTAGACCGGGTATCGCACGTGTCGTATCCCCAGGCAGTCGCCATCGCTCAAAAGGAGTTTGGATTGAAGAGCGTTCCTTACTGGGATTGGGACACGCCGAGAACCCGTGAGGGGTTCTACCGGTATCAGGGTGGCACAAAGTGTGCGATCATGCGCTCTATCGAGTATGCGCCGTACGCGGATATGCTGTGGATGGAAACAAAGAAACCCATCTTTGCACAAGCGAGGGAGTTTGCGCACGGTGTACACGCCGTGCGTCCCGGTCATTGGCTTGCGTACAACCTCAGCCCTTCCTTCAATTGGGAGGCTGCTGGTCTCAGCACCAAAGACACCAAGGACTTTGTCTGGGAACTCGGCAAGCTCGGTTTCTGCTGGCAATTCATTACGGTAAGTTTGATGCCACGTTTGATAGTGGGTGCTATACTGACTTGATTCGATGCAAGCTCGGGGGGTTGCACTCGAACGCATGCATTAGCGATCTTTTCGCGGGTGCGTTTGCACAGGATGGCATGAAAGCCTATGTCGAGATTGTGCAGCGCAAGGAGCGAGAGATTGGCTGCGACGTATTGACGCACCAAAAGGTATGTTTGTCGGACTTGTACGAGTCGACGGTCTTTGCTCACGTTGGACGCAGTGGAGCGGTGGAGACTACGCCGACAGTCTGATCAAAACTGTCACGGGTGGAATCTCGTCCACAGCAGCGATGGGCAAAGGCGTCACAGAGGACCAATTCAAGTCGAAACTATGACAAAATGACGATGTGAAAAATAATCTACGTCCTTGATTACCTGTTTTCTTGTATCTGTAACCATGTTCTATGGTGTGAAATGAAGCTCATCGATCCTATCCTGGCTGTTAGAAAACGAGGTCTAATATTAGAGTACATTCAACAGATCTTCATTACCTCGACTTTCAAACGGAATAGATCGGAATGCAAGCATATTGTCACGATGCAGTGACAAAGGCGCCCTTGCTCGCCGTGAGCTCCGCGCCAAGCTTGTATCCCGTCACCTTGAAGGCGATGAGTGGGAAACCTCCCCAAGTGTGGAACAAACCCACTTTATCCCAGTCGATCTTTTGTCTTGTGAGTGGAAGTGCACGTCTGAGACCCTTGAACGCTTTCTCGCTCATCTCGTGGTACGACGCGCTGAGCGATGTTTGCAACCGCGTCTCTTCCACCTCGATCAATGCAAGTATCTTGCTCGCCGCTGCGTTATGAGATGCACCGACGACTCCAGGTGGTATCGGTATCGAAATATGGTGCGATGTCTCTAACTGAACCTGTGTGCGCGTGAGCTTGGACAGCCGCGTTTGCGAGTTGCCTACATTGCCCTGTTCGTAATAGTGAACGTTGACCAAGACTTTGCCCACGATCGTCTTCGAGTCCGCAAAGTCGATTTCGTATTGAGAACGCCACCTGCCTGACCTGACCTCTGCGCATGAGCCACAGACACGCGAGGAGAGAGGACGGACCAAAAGTTGGATGGATTGTACTTGTTGGAGACGATTTGGATTGTAAAGTGGCTGGGTGGTTGCGATGCAAAGACGGCAGCGACGCCGTCGATGTAGTGTGCGGAGAGGTATGAGAGCGCAGCAGATTCCAGGGCAGCGCTAGACGCGTTCTGTGGAAACCCTTCAAGGATGGCGTGGTAGGCTTACCGGAGTGATTCGGTAGTGAGATCGGGTTCCTCTGGACGAGGATCAGATGCTTCCTGTCGGTGTCATTGGCAGACGAGATCAAAGACGCGCGAGTCGACTTGCCAGTCTCAGGTGGTCGAATATGAAAGATGTCTTTGAGCGTGGGTCCAAGAACCGTTCTTCGCCGTCGTTGGTGTCTTTTAGTCGCGCAGCGTCACTGACGATGGTCTGCAAGGACGATAAGGGTGATGGTTCGACGTGAACAGAGTCTTACCTGGTGATCTGCATCTGGCACGTCCACCAGGATGAATTGCGCGAGATTGTATTCTCGGAGAGCAGGCAAAAGGCCATTTTCGAGGGCGCCGTCGTCGTTGACGATGCTACGCACATCTACGCATCATCAGAGCGAGTCTGGTGTAGATCGAGGACCTGCACACCGTTCAGGACGTCGTTTATCTCGCCCGGGGGTGATTGCAGGACAAAGGCGCTGGCCACTTGAATACGCTCGTTCAAGTCTGCCATGGTTCTGTGAAGGTCCTTGTAACCCTAACCCGATCTGTCCAATGTCCTGTCAACGGTGCGAGCAGTCCACCAACGGTCCACAGGCATTTCTGTTGACTTGCCAAGGATGTAGCAAGACCTGGCATCACCGTATGTCTCAATTACACGTCAGATCGTCTTGTCGACATGCTAAACAGGGTGCCACATGCCCCCCGTCGAGGATGACGAACTCGTGCAACGCTTGCGCGCGACGAATATGGGCGACAGCCTCAACGGAATCGGTGCTTGGACATGTAGACGGTGCAAGAGAGCTGCCTCTGCAACGCCGAGTGTCTCATCGAGCCGTTCAACGACTGTGTCATCCGAGTCGAACGACGACCGGATGAGTCCCAACTCTACTATTGAAGACACAGCTAGCCATGTAGTCTCGACGGTGAAAACGCATGTCAAACAAGAACAGGATTTGGTGTGTGACTATTCGCAGGTTGATGTTTCCCCCTGAGTGTTTTGCAGAGTACGGGGGGACCCCTGACCGACAGCAAGAAGGGTAACCGGCAAGAGTCGACAGACGCAGCACCAAGACAGCGCATTCTCACCGCAAAGAGAACGAAACCAAAGCCACCCCATATTCAGCCTCCAGTTCAACCAGAATATACGGACGTTCAAATGAGAGACATCACTCCTACAAAACCAACACCAGAGGAGAGCCAGGAAAGGTATCCCGAGTCGTCCTCTTCTTCCCATCGGAACATGGGCGCGCAAAAGTCTGTTGGTATTGTACCAGCAGCGTTGCCCAAAGATGATGTCGAGATGAGAGTCGACATTCCGTACACCTCCCGAACTTTACAAGGCCCTCCTTCAGTTGACCAAGCGGCTGGGTCCAAGTCTGCTGTCCAAGTGCCCCTCGTCCGTGGTGCAAGCCAGGCACGCGAGCGGGTGGTGAGATCAGCAGATGGACATCAGTACCAAGACACCGAGGCCGACGACGATCCAGAGGACCTGTACGGTCCTCCAGTGGAACGTCGTGTTATCCGCATTCTCCCTTCCCTCGCCGAAGAGCTGAGGGAACAACAGCGACGATCAGCCGCTGAAAAGGTAATCACTCACCACACGCGTTTACGACGGGTCACATATATTCCGTCCAGGAGAAGCGAAGGCCTTTGGCACCTGATTGGATTCTTGCGAGACATGTTCATGATCCATTCTGGAAGGAGGTTCGAACGAGAATTGGGGGTCAGAGGCAACGAAAGCCAGTCGCTAGGAGGCTCGGAGAAAATGGACTGAATGTCAATGAATTGGTGGGCTATCTCTCGATCCAAAATTCGTTGCGAGAACGTGCCAAGGCTTGAATAGTTTTGTAGTCGGACGTAGCAATTGCACCTTGTACTTGACCATGGCTCTACCATCAGACCTTGGCAAGCTCACTGTTCCTCAGCTCAAAGCCCTGTGTAAAGAGCGACGGATCACTGGCTACTCAAAGCTAGGAAAGGCCGCGCTCTTGCAGAGGCTCGCAGACGTTGCTGTCCCATCACCAAGCATCCCAGTTGTGCCACCTACCCCGCGTACAAACGAAGCCCAAAGTACTGCATATATCGACCCAGGCAACGTCGCCCGACCCGTCCAGCCATTGGCCCCATCGACGGTGACCACCACAAAAGGCCTTTCACCTCCCGTCCGAGGTACTTTGAAAAGGCCAGTGCATACAGACACCCCTGCTCCGTCAAAACGGATCAGGACATCCCTCAAGCTCAAACCCGCACCGCGTCCGATCTCGACGCCCCAGCCAACATCCGATAACCCTTCGATCATCCCTGAACCGCCTGTGCCACCCCCAAGGTCACTCGATCCCAGTACCTCTTTGCTTGCCAAAAAACCTTGTGGCGTAAAACATCCTGTCGTACCTGGTGCAGCCCGATTTAAACCGTTGGTCCCATCGACGCTCAAACAAGTAGAGCCCGATCAAGCGAACAAGCAGCCTTACTCACGAGGCGTCGATCCATCCAGGGTCGTCTCAACCTTTGATTGCAACTTTCACACATCGCCTCTTCCCGTCCTTTCGCAAATCTCCTTCCCTCCAAGGGCATCGGAGAGAAAGTGGGTACACTCGTGGGCCATCATACTGAATGCACTTTCTCCTGCAGACAGAAAGACATGTATGCTCGTATCCCGAACGTTTCGGTATGCAGGTAGGACATTTTATCACCCTTGCGTCCCATCGCCACACCCTCGTTTGCGACAGTGTACCTCTCTGCCGCACATGTATTATCGAGGCACTATTCCGGTCGTCGATGGAATGCCATCTTTGAGAAGCATCCAAGAAATATGACAGATTTTTGGCCATACCTTGGATTCCGCATGGATGAAGTCGCTCGCCGGCGATATGCGTTCAGCCAATCGTTTCTTGGACGATACACCAACGCGATCGGATACGGACCACTTTCTGCACACCTTTGGACGTGTCCCGATGACGAAAAGCAGGTCGATATCGCGCTTCGGTTCGTCGCGATAACATCGCCACACGCGCGTCTAAAGTTGAACCCAGATTTGTCCTCACGCGAATGTGGTTCGCGCTATCGGTCGGTGCGTACGGTCACGACGCCTCCGCGTGGTCAAAGTGTATCATCCACGACGTGCAAGAGGTCGTCCGAGGCGAAATATGGCAAGTCGTCACACAGCACAAGGGTACGGGCGAGACGGACCAGTTTTACGTGCTCGAAGCGACGTGTGAGGTGATTGGCCGGTCTGTGTCGTCCCAATGGCAAGAGAGGACGCCCGGGTATTGTCTACGCGCTGACTGGACTGCATGGATTTCGGAGCGATCACGCGAGTTACCCGGTGCAGGACCACGTTCGCTCCTAGAGTACGTGAAATGGTCCAACACCGAGGACTACCACCGGGGCATCAGCAAAGTATGGTTGCACCGTGTTCAAGGACAGGACGCAGACAGCGTTGCCAAAAGAGTCGTCGCTGAGAGGTACATATTGGCCTGCGTCGTCGCAAACGGGTAGACGGTCGAGTCCCTCTGCCCATGATGTCTTCTCACCGCGCCTTGGTTTGTCAGGATCAGTGGGCAATGGATGTGTACGAACGCGATGGCCCAGGAGTTTGCCGGTATGCCCAGTGCTGACGGTATGCTGGCGTCTAGATCCGCAGGGCGATCCGTGTACACGGTGAATATGTACCTTGCAACGTATGCGATGCCCAGGCATTGTTGCGGTTGGAATGCTGACCTGCGCAGTCATCATCACATAGAGAGCGTCCATTTTGCAACTTCCAAGGGCGAGGCGCTGCATGGTGCGGTGGCCGTCGTACAGACGCCATGGCGGGAGTATTATGTACTGAGGGACAACGGGATGCAAGTGGGGTGTGAAGAAGAGGGTATACCTGAAGTTTGGCAACGGATGATTGGTTGCGATGCGCTAGGCCGAGCACGCTCACTCTAATCCTGTACGCTGAAGAAATAGAGAGTCGAGTCACTAGTCTTGATATTTATTCCGAGGTGAAAAAAAAAGAAGACAACACATTTCTTGCTCCCTTGAAAACTGTCTAACGGCGCAGTAGTGCGCGTGTATTGCAAACGTTTCTTGGCCGTGTCCACCGCCAATCGTTTGCGTCCCTGATACCCTGTTTCATAGCCCGGATGATGATTGGGGAAATCCCCCTAGAAAGCCTATTGTAGGCTCAGGAATTGTTGGCATCATGGCACGTAAACTAGGTTGCTTCTCGAGGTAAGCTGCGTTTGTCCACAGAAAAGTGTATTCGCTACCATCGCCCTGCGGAACGAAAAAAAATAGACGGTTAGAAAACATCCAACCGGATCGACGAGGACAAAAACAGACGATCAGCGTGTACGGAAAGCCAGGCTCGAACGAAAAAACGCTCTCGAGGTACTTGATCTGCTCGGGCGAAAGGACGATCTCGAGTGCCTCCACGTTGGCCTCGAGCTGCTCCACCTTGCGGCAGCCGACGATGGGAAACACATAGGGCGCCTTGTGCATGACGTAGGCGATCGCCACTGCGGTGACGTGTTTGGCACCGACTTCTTTGGCGATCTTGCCCAACGCGGTGCTCATCGTCCGTTCCCTTTCGTTTCTCCGCCATTCGGTACCTTCGGGTGTGCGGCCAACGTCGCCTGATCGGGCGCGTCGTTCTTCTTCCTCGTCGCTGCGGAGTTTTCCGTATGCGAGTACGCCCCAGGGTGCCAGGGCCATGCCTGCAACATTGTCCATTTTAGCGAGCGGTGTGTCGATATCGGGACGTACCGTGCGCTTTGCACATGGGAACAATGTCTCGTTCGATAGCGCGATCCATGACGTTCCAGAGACCTTGGTAAACGACAAACGGCGTCTTTCCATGGTCGCGGGCGTACTGGTTCGCCTGGGAGACCACCCACGCGGGTGTATCGGACACACCCTGGGATTGCGTGTCAAGAGCCGAGAGACAACGAATGCGGTGCGGTGACACGTACCAGGTAGAGTACCTTACCTTGTTGGACAAGTGCGTGGAGACCATTCATCACTTCCTCGACGGATGTCTCCCAGTCCCACCAGTGGAGATAAAAAACGTCGACGTACGACGTCCGGAGTTTTTTCAGGCTGGCATCGAGACTGAGATGCATCGATTTGACGCTGTTCCCAGTGTACAACACCTTTTGTCGGTAATCGTCGTTTCCACGTACATAATTCGACGAGTACTTTTTTATTTTTATTTCGGATGAGTACCGTGTCGGGGTCGCAATGAGGATATGAATCTGCTGACCTTGGTTGCGATGACGAGCTGATCCCTGATGCCACGTTTCTCGGCCCACTCGCCAATAAACTCCTCCGAGCTCTCGTCTTGGCTGCGACGGGATGAGTCACGGTGGACAAAGAACGGAGAGGGTACGTACTAGTTGTTGGAGGTGTCGATAAAGTTTCCGCCCGCGTCATAGTATGCATCGAGCAGCGTAAAGGATGCCTCCTTGTCCAAACCGCCCATGCCATACTTGTCCCACTTGTACCCGATGCTCATACCACCGAGCTGGATCGGAGAGACATGGATGGATGCATTGGGAGACAAGGCACGATACCGCGCAAGACGTGAGGCTGGCTTTGGCACCGGGGGCAACATCGAACCCATGCTTGTCAGAGGGAGATCTCGGAGCCAAGAAAGACGGGAAAGCGCATCCATTCCTCCGCCTTTTTATCCAGCTGGCTGTATTGGCATCGCCTTACCGCCATGTTCGCAGGAGGGGATACAACGGAAGATCACATCCGTACTATGTCCTGCCAAGTCATAAAAAGAAAAGTCAGCAATGCCACTGCCATCCGTTTGCTGCGTCCGTGTCCGGTGCCAAATGACACAGGAAAAGAGACAGCAAAGAGAAGAGAGAAGCGTGGGAATCCCCCGACGACACAAGCCAGTAGTGCAGTGGCAGGGTCATCACGTTCCTCGAGTTGCAAGCAGAGCTCGAGGAACAAGGGCGGCAAAAATTTGATAACCAAAAAATGAGGGCGGTGCCCTCATAATAGTGGTTAAACTATTAAGAACAGATACTACACTTGATCTAAGCCAAAAGGCCAGAGTGGTGAGGATTCAGAAGTCGCGACGGGCTATTTATCTGTTTCGCAACACGCGCACGGACCAACTCAGACAAGGCACGTGCATATCACAACCCAAGCATCCTTCTAAAATCGTCCTGTCCCTTTTCCTTTCCTGTCTCTGACGCGGTCCGAGGCTTCGAGGCACCAATGCCAGGCTTGCGTGCTCGCCCCAGACCCGCTCTTGGTCTCGAGGCCGCTGTACGTGGCACAAACAAGCCACCGGTGCCCGTGGACGTCGCCGGCTGAGGTCGGGCCGAACTCGAGGCTTCCTCCGACATCTCCAAACGAACCCCGTTAAAAACGATGGGCTCCGACCGCAACAGCAGCTTGCCTGCTTCCTACTCATGTCTGTCAGTACACGGGAAAACACACGACGGGAATTTTTACCGCAGCATTCTCCAGTTCGACAACTGCCTCCCCAATGTCAGCGAAAAATTCAGTCCGATTCACTTGTGCAAATTTCTCAAGTGCCTGATGCAAAAGGCCTTCCTGCGTATCCGACGGCAAGTGGCGAATGCGGACAGAACGATTCCGAGTCTCTGTCCGTCGGCCCAGTCCACTTTCGGCCCATCCTTCCCTGGAGTGCCATGATCGGATTGGCTTTCCAATCTTGAACAAAACTCTCACCGGCTTTTTGATCGCACACGTGTATCTGCAATAGTCACCGCCATCCGTCGCTTCTTGAGCTCATAGTTATTTGCAGAGAGTGCAGCACGCGCATCCGCCTAGACACGGTTGACTATATGTAAAGACCGAGTGCAAACAGCGTACCTCGTTTTCGAATTCAACAAACGCAAAACCTCTTGATTGTCCATTCTTGTCTTCTGCAAGACGAATATCCTTGATAGGACCGTACTAGAAACACCATTCAGATCAATGCCAGTTTGGACAGACACGAATACCTTACCCTTGAAAATACCCCGTCGAGGTCTTCCTTATTCGTGAACTTGCTCAAACCTGCCACGTATATTTCTCGATCATTTGCATCAGCATCAGTCCGTTCCTTCTTTCGCTCTGGGTTCGAAATATAGACACTCAATGCACGTTCAGGTTCGAGCTCGCGACCATGTAACTCGAGTGCCCTCTCCGCCGAAGCCTACGCGTCAAGTGAGCGAATCGAATCTATCGAGTCGCACATAACAGACTTACTGGTGACGTAAACTGTACATAGCAAAACCGGCGTGTCGCCTTGAACTTTTTACTCGGCCACCGGACATCAAATAAGACACCATACTAGTAACCATGTTAGCGAGGCAATAACAAACTGGGACAACACACCTGTCCAAACAGATCACGAATGGCAGCGTCGTCGGTCTTTTCGGGAAAGTTGGTCACATACAAGGTCGAACGCCATGCGAGGTGTACGCCGACTTCCGTCCCATCTATGCGCTTCTTGTCTTTTGTGAGTGCGGCAGGAATGCTGTCCTATACAAATATGAATAGACAGATGCTTCAACGCTTGAGTTACCTACCCTTGCAGCAAACTCGACAGTTGCAACCAGTGCCTCTGGCATGTTGGTGATTTTGATGTCACGTATGTCTCCGCACTGCGCGATCAGTTTCGTACAGTATGCCTCTTCCACTGACATGGCACGCACATCTTTGAAAAGCGTCTTGAGCTGCTCCTCACTGGCACCAGCTGGCAGATCAGCAACAAAAACCGTGCAATTCTCGCGGTCCCTTGGGATCATCAGTAAATGTGACACGCCTTGTCTTCTACATGTCAGACACACCTTTTCAACGGCGCACTTGGAGGCTCTAATCAATCGCCATCATTCGAAATAGTCACCAGTGTTAAAACGATGTCGTACCCATTCGCACTTTCTTGCTAGCACTCCCATCAACTCCGGGCTCTTCGCTTGCTTTGCGCTTTCCTTGTGCTTGGGCAGAGGTAGTTGGAACGTCCACATCCATCCCCTCGCCAGAGACGCTAGGGATCTCTTCCTGAGCTCCGCTTCTGGGCGCCACCGTCACAGATGCAGCATTCTGTTCCATGGCATGCTGAGCAGCCTCGTACGCTTTCTGTGCATCCTAAAGAGCGCGACCTTAAGTCGAATCGGAAACGCAAGAGACATCGACACAAGCATTCACTCACCCGCATTCGTTTTGCTTCAACCTGTGTTCTCGCACGTTCAATGCGCACGAGGGCATCCTCAAGCGAAGTCAGAGAACCATGTGCGTGCTCAAAATTGAGCCAGGCATCCCAGAGCGCTTCAGGATAATCGAGATTTTTAGTGCTAACATCCTGAAAGGTGGACCGTGCGACATCATGTTGGTCTGTTCGACTGCGGGACAATAAACAATTGTCAATGTGACACAGAAATAGTATCAGGTGGACGCCTACATGAGAACGTCAGTATAGGCGACCCATACTGCCCAACTGGACTTGTAATGCGCAGCAGCAGATGCCCAAACAGCGATAGCTGCATCTGCAACGTCTGCAAGATTTAGATACTACATACAAACTATGAGCCAACAACTTGGTAAAATGACTCGAGGCAAAACATACTAGCTCAGATAGGAACTTTTCCAGCCTAAATCGTTGGTCCCCGGTTCTCGAAGCTAAACGAACCACGTTCAGATATTTCACACCAGTCCTATGAAGTCACGATACCCACCTTGTCTCACCATCACGAGACCGTCTTCTACAACCTTGATCAACGTGACGAATATATCCTCATCCCCTTTCCCAGCTTCGATCGCTCGTTTTTCGGCACCGGCGCGGGCAAGAACGAGAGGTATGATTTGTTCTGGATCGAGGTCGGGTCCCTTTGGGTTCGTTTTGGTGAACAGGTTGGTAGAGAGTGCACGTTGATAAGCATCTGTCGGATGCATAAGACCAACCAAAAAAGTACCGTATACCAAGAAACAAATACCAGGTATTGATTCGCTATCATCCATCGACACGTCCTCCGATTCTACTTCGGCTTTTCGCTCCTAAAACGCACTTGTTAGTCATTTCTCTAGTAACCCAAGTGGCAGCGCACCAGATAACGAATATACCGCGCCCATACTTCACCTGAACCAGGGACACTTCTTGTTGCACGTTTGATGGTGTGCGCTACGTCATCTTCATCTATTCCCTGGGTTCTCTGATCAAAAAGAAGGCGCGTTCGGTCAGCAAACATGAAACACTTCTTTTTACGTACCAGAAAATCGATATACCCCAACCATAGTGTGCGCAGCGTCTGTTCTGCGTTCTCTTCTCCGGCGAAGCGACGTTTTCCGGCCTCGGAAATAGACCGTTCATACAATCCACGGACAATAAAGACGTCTGGAGATTTACTCCTTCGTTCTGTTGCAAGGTACTGAATATATGCGTCAAGAGAGGTCTTGAGCAGAACACTGTTCAGAGATAGTACAAAGTTTGCAGGATATTTCCTTACAAGGGAGAGTTCTAAAGGTTCGCGCCTTTCATATGCCTTGACAGCACGCGAACGCATCTTGGAAGCCGAAACAAGCAGAGACTCATACTCCGCAGCCGGTTTGTACGCTGTTGTAAATGAGGAATACGACTGATAAGTGTCCTCGTGACCTATCAAGTACAGTAGATTAGCTCTGGCAGGCAATGTGTGAAGCGTTCTGACTCACCTGCATGCGGTTGTTGAAGACGTTCAAGATGGAAGGCTTCGACATGTTTGATGAGTTGAGGCCTAACTCTCACAGTAAGTACGTGTACGTATACTATCCAAAGAGTCGTTCGTACCGTTCAGCTGGAGGAACTGCTTCGAGCATCTCAAGTTCCCAGTCTCTCTGTAATTCCCAGAGGTGCCGACTCTTTCAACCAAACGTCAGACCACCCTACATTGTATCAGAAGAGCTGTTACCTTTGTGAGATGTCCAGTACCTTTAGACACGACGTCCGAAATAGCCTCACGCGTCCATTCGGTGGTGAAGTACTCCTCTAGGTCTTGCGGTGGCACATCAAGCGCTGCAAAGTATGCATGCCGGTCGACCAAGAATTCGATGTGTTTCTGTAAGATGGGAATAGCTTCAACAACCATTCAGTATACCCCTTTACGACAAATGCCCTCACGCACATAGATAGTCTGACTCTGCACGCGTAAACAGCTCCAACACTTCCAAGACATCAGCAGGATTGTCCAAGTTTGCAGAAGACATCTTTGACTCGATGAGAGGTAGCCACACGTCGTCCCCGACCGCGAGAAAGCTGGCGGCCATCTCCTGAGCTATGAGGACCTGTGCATCCATGTCACAAGAACGGGCCAGATTGATGTGTTGTACATGGAGGTTTATGTCAAAGGAATTGGCGGACAGTTCGGTGAGGAGGTTGGCAAGTGCGTCAAGCACGTCGGTCGTGTCATCCATGTCGACTCTGGTCAAGTTGCCTACTTGCCAAAAAAGTGCAAGTACGAAACATGGTAGTCTACTGTCCCCATAGCAAATGTACATTGCAAGTTAGATCCGTTGGCAGCTCAATTGTGAGCGCGTCTCCCAAAGTCGTTACGGCTGACCTGCTTTGTGTTGCTGTCTCCGAGTGCCCTGTCGGAGTTGTCGAGAGATTTTATTGTCATTCTCACCACCCGCACAGCTCACTGACGACGCCCATACGTGTTTTCTTCTGTTTCAGCACAGTTCGTTACTCGGACCCAGACTGTGGTTTGATGGCAGCCCCTGTGGCTTGGATGTCGTTCATTTTGAACCATAAAAGTCGCACACCATGCATGGTTCGTTCTTGATTCCTATTCTCTTGAAACCCGCCCCACGGGCATGTCTTCGACCCTCAGGCGCTCTCGTCGCCGTGAGTTGGTCCTCACCCGTTCATTCACGAAAGCTATTCAAGACAAGGTTCGCCTCAGCTCGTGCGTCTGTCAATCCCCCTTTATCTCCAACATTTCTGACCTCGTCAAGACCACGGACAGATGGCAAGGAATGCAGGACATTCTTCGCAGACCGTACCAATACTCACTCTCACACACCCCTCGTCTCGACGTTCGAGGCACCCGTTGGTCCCGTCGTAACATCACGCCCATCCATGATATTCTCTCTCTTTCATACCGAGAATCCCCAGCTACCAGCACATCCAATCCATCGTCTCCCTCCAGAACTGCTCGTGCATGTCTTTGTTCTAGGCTCCCTCGATGACATGATGTTCCCTATCCTCGTGTCTCACGTGTGCCATTCATGGAGAGCCATCGCGTCGCACGCGCACTCTCTCTGGCGACGCGTGTCACTTTACCCTGATTCCAATGTGGACATGTGGAAAGAACGCATTCGCCGTGCACGAGTGTGCACACTCGATGTTGCGCTTGCGTCATCTCCTCGCTCAAGGGCTTTATATGATATAGATATCGTGGCACTCCAGATGCACTTTCTTGCCCCTCACATTTCTGCATTGCGATCACTTGACATTCGGTTTGACTCGTGCGCCCCCTACCTGTGGAATGCAGCCCTAGGACCTCTTTGTCGATCGCCTCTCTATCTTTTGGACTATCAACCTTTTGGCGCCGTTCGAGTCCCCAAACTCGAGTCTCTCACGCTTCGGTACCCCCAGAATGACGATATCAAAGAGTTTGGTCTCTTTGGTGGCTTTGCTCCGAAACTCTCTCGAGTCGCGTTGGAGGGTGTGCGATTGACGTGGCACCCAGACTTGTTTGGAAATATTTCGTTTTTGGACTACACCCATCACGGGTTCAGTCGCGGGGAAGAAGCTGTGGACGAGATTCTGTTCATGTTACAAGTCTCCTCTCGACTCAGGGAGCTCAGACTGTGCATCCATCACAAGGTTACATCCTTCCAGGTGCTGCACCTCCGAAGGCGATTGATCAGCGATGATGACATCGCTTTGCCTTCCCTCGAATCGTTGTCACTCCGCGTTGACAACGAAGACCCGGACATTCCATCTGAGCTTAATGTCATACTCTCTCGACTATCCCTCCCAATGCTCACGAATCTCTACCTTCAAGATTCTGCTGTCATGGTCAGCTCTCCAAGTTTACATCTTGGACCATTTTCTTCGTTACCCACGTTCACCGGCACCATGTGCCGCAACACATCCCTGAGTAATTTGATGGCGGAGGGTCGTTGGGTCGAGCCCTCGTTCTTCTCCAGACTTGGGGCACAGCTGCCGTCATTGACATCCATCCAAGT
This sequence comes from Xerocomus spinulosus, assembly GCA_038094075.1. NCBI lineage: Eukaryota > Fungi > Basidiomycota > Agaricomycetes > Boletales > Boletaceae > Xerocomus > Xerocomus spinulosus. Next base: position 19,921 of record JBBPTN010000051.1, on the reverse strand, counting down.
TGCAAATATGGCAACCTCCACGGTGAGTGAAATGTAAGATAGGCGATGAATACTTTACTTGGACGATTACTCTTACCAATACCCGCGGACCCATTGAATTCTGATATTATAACCCCGATGGTCTGTCCGTTGTTGAATCCCAAATATGTATTAACCTGACCGTTCGTAGTGTGCTAATGAAAAGCGTAATAAATACGTCGATTTCATATCCGTCCCTTTCAGCTCGAGTTGAACGGGCATTTGACGTTTGTGTTCGACGTAGAACGAGTAGTCAACGTTTACCGAGTAAATGTATGTCCTCCAACGCGATCGTGGGAGACGGGCGGCTACAAGGCTGCCTTTTTCCTACTCGATGGTCGCCGCATCGTAGTTGTCCAATCTAATGAGGCAAGTTGTCGGTCCTTATTGGACCACTTCTGGACTGCGTTTAAACATCCGTACTGATCCTGCATCATTCCCCCACCGACCATGACTTCCCCAGCTCAGTTCACGCTGGAGAAACTGTACGATCTCAACGGTCTCGTCGCGCTCGTCTCTGGTGGAGGCACCGGGATCGGGTTGATGATCGCTCAGGGGCTCGCTGCCAACGGTGCGCGTGTCTACATCACCGGGCGTCGTCTAGAGGTCCTCCAAAACATCACCGAATCCTGGAACAGTAGCAAGAACGATACCATGGGTCCCCTCCTCGCGTCAGTTTTCGCTGATCGCACTCTAGGCTTGTGTTCCACTGAGCGTTGGCTTTCAGATTGCAAATGGACATCACCAACAAGGACGATATCCAAAGGATCGTGCAAAAGCTCACGGCCGATGAAGGAAAGCTGCATATCCTCGTGAACAAGTGATATCCACCATCTACGCTCATCCTTGATCGCTGACTGCCTTGCGACAGTGCTGGTCAAGGTGGCCCCGTCTCCGAAGAACTCAACAAGCCATCGACAACAGCTTCAAAGAAGGCGGAAGACATCGGCCCTTATCTCTTCAACAACGAGACCTTTGAACAATGGTCCGCGCTGTACTCTGTCAACACCTTTTCCATATACTTTATGACCGTCGCCTTTCTGGACCTGCTCGACAAGGGATCGCGGGACAAGCCCGGTTTCACGTCGAATGTGATCAACATCACAAGCATCAGTGGGTTGATGAAACTCGCGCAAAGACACGTACGACATCCGTCCCTGGCTTCTTCCATGACTGAACTGTGTCGTGATCTAGTTTTGTTACAACAGTTCCAAGGCGGCCGCGTCGCACCTCACCCGAATGTTCGCGACCGAGTTTGCCCTCAGAGGCATCCCCGTCCGCGTCAACGCGATTGCCCCAGGCGTGTATGAGAGTGAGATGACGTACGCTCGTATCTCCGATAGAGAAACAACAGATGCCGTGGGCATGCCTATCGTGTCAGTCCCTGCTCAACGCGCAGGAACGTAAGTCGACGGTTTCCTCTGGCGGCTGTCGTCCCTCTCATTGTATATGCACAGGGTAGAAGAGATGGCTGGTACGGCCGTATACCTCGCATCGCCAGCTGCAGGCTACATGACCGGTCAGGAATTGGTGATCGATGGCGGGTATATAGCCGTGAATCCTGCTCGGGTCTGAGCGAGCACCAGAAACTGAAACGAGAACGCAGTTGAGCTGTCACAGCAGTCAATTTGGTTTACAAGGAAACAATCATATCTGTGACCCCTGTCTATCCTGTAGTCCATAGCTGCCTAGACCACTAGGAGGAATTCTTCTTGAGATCCATACGAGATCGATTGATCCATCAAATTATAGTCAGTCTGAAACCACGCAACCAAATGAAAAATGTTGGCAACTTGGACTTGATGGCCATGGAAAATTACGGCTCGACATACATAAGATGTGTCACACCGTCATGAGGTCAAGGAGTTTGGATTATGTTAGTGTACGCCCTTTATGAATGGTGGGCTCCGCTCTTTGTACGCAAAGCATCATTCACGAGGTTGCTGGAGAATTGTGATTGGTCCACCACGCGAAATTTACCCGGCACAAATTCGTTGGCGAAGCCGGTGACTTCTAAGCCGAACATGGGTGGAAGCGGTTGGATGTTTGGACTTGCTGTGAAGACAACGTCGCTTAGCTTTGGTGGATAAAAGCTGATCGCTTGGCAAGAGAACGGTATCCTTGGTCTTCCTTGGTTCTCGGTTCAGTGACATCCTCCAGCATTCTTGATATGACACAGACGTTTGACTGCATCGTCGTAGGTGGTGGGCACACGGGTGCTTCTGCAGCGATCGCCGCAGCCGAGGCGGGCTGCAACAATGTTTTGATCGTAGAAAAGGCACCAGAAGAGTGGGTTGGAGGAAACGGCTACTTTGTCGCAGGCACCTTCCGTACCGTCTATGCCGGCCTCGCAGATCTCCTTCCTCTTGTCAGCAACGTATCGGCCGAACAGGCTGAGAAGATCGACATGGAACCTTACAGCGCGGACGACTATATCGGCGATATCATGCGTCTCGGGGAGAACAAACCAAATGCTGAGCTCGTGAAGTCCATGGTGGAGAGCTCGAGGAATGCCGTAGGATGGCTCGCGGAGACGGTCAAGATACCATTCATCCTGGCGTTCCACAGGCAGGCGTACGAAGTGGACGGGAGACAAAAGTTTTGGGGCGGTTTAGCGCTGTGCGTAAAAGATGGCGGAAAGGGACTTACGAGCGCAGACCTGAGAGCTCTTCAAGAGTGGGGCGTCAAACTATGGTTCGATACACCTGCTGTGCGGCTCATCACCGAGGGCGGCGCCGTGACGGGGATCGTGGTACGAAAAAATGGAGAAGACGTTCCTCTCAAGGCACCCGCAGTGATTCTTGCGTGTGGGGGTTACGAAGCCAGTCGGGACCTTCGCATGAAACATCTCGGTCCAGGATGGGAACATGCAAGGGTAGGTTGTTTATGCGTGTTGCGCAAATGGGTGGCTCAGCGCTCGGTGGTTATAGGTTCGCGGAACACCCTACAACACCGGGGATGGAATCCTGATGGCGCAAGCCATAGGCGCTAAACTCGCGGGCGACTGGCGCGGATGTCACAGTATGTGCTGGGACGCAAATACACCCACCGACACAGGAGATAGGGGACTAACCAATCAATACAGCAAGAATGGGTACACCCTGGGCGTAATGGTGAATATAAATGGAGAGCGGTTCGTCGACGAAGGGGAGGATTTCAGAAACTTTACCTATGCGAAATATGGGAGAAAAGTTTTGCTCCAGCCAAAGGGCTGTGCGTTCCAGGTGTTTGATGCAAAGGTAATTCCGTACCTTCGGAAGGAGGAGTACGCAGACGATGTTGTCGAAAGGATAACGGCGTCTAGCATCGAGGAGTTGGCCGAACGTATGGTGGAGAAGGGACTGGAGGACAAAGGAGGCTTCCTGCGAACAATCCGCGAGTACAACCATGCAGTTCACCAACATCGCTTGGAAAACCCGTGCCACGAATGGGACCCAACTGTCAAGGACGGCATGTCAACCCAATCATCCGGGCAGTCAATAGCCCCTGCAAAGTCCAACTGGGCACTTCCGATCGACAATGGGCCATTCCTAGCTGTCAAAATCACCTGTGGCATCACATACACGTTCGCGGGCCTAGGAATTGATCCAGCGACGAGTGCGGTGCAGTCTGAGGCTGGAGGGTTTATTCGAGGACTTTTCTGTGCCGGAGAGATGGTTGGCGATATTTTTTACAACAATTACCCAGCGGGGAGTGGGCTGGTTGCGAGCACAGTGTTTGCAATGAAAGCAGGACGTGCAGCTGCGAGATTGGCTAGTAGTAAACACGCCGTGTCGAACTAGTAGCACAAGAATCATCAAATGTAGCGCAGCCTTACATGTCAGTATTTGACCACTTTACGAGTTCCTTGCCTGAATTGAGATATCAATATCTTGCAGTATAGAATGTCAACAACATTCTTCTCTGTGACGTTCCTCTTTGGGTTCACGTTGTAAATCGGAAGAACCATTCTGTCATTCCACGAGCACATTCTTCTTTCGCCCAGCCTTGCAAGGTAATTAATGTAAGAACAAGGGTTCATCGGAAGACACTGACGTGCGTGAGGCACATTCGAGTCACCGCGAACAGCAAACCCGTGGGATACCCCTGAGAAAATTTGGAATACGTAGGCTGATCTGTTACTGGCCAGGATGTCCTCGGCATGTCTTCGTGCCTCTAAAGGAAAGGCAAAGTCGTCCTCTGTTGACGGAATTTAGTAAAGAAAGAGGGGGTGGATCACCAATCTAACCTGCACATGAAAGCAAGAGGGGTCCTGTTTGTTTGTGAGCAGGACCAGATCGAAACATGCCGTTTTGGATGACGTACTTGCGAGTTTCTGAAAATGAATGTCCTCGAGGAAACCAGGGTGGGCAATAGCACCTGTGCAGGTCCAACATCACGATGTGTCCGTGGTCAAAGGAAGAGAGAATACCTGCCACGATGGAACCCTCTGCGGCTAAATCTAACACGAATGGCGCACCAAAGCAATAGCCTAGAGAGACGTGATTATTTCGGACGGGATGCATTGACATGAGACGCTTGCCAACTGCAACAAACTTTGTTTCGACCCCTTGACATGGGTTAGCAACGTGCTGGAGAGATGTGACATTGGCAGAATCCTACCATGTGTCATTTTGACTTGTTCGAACCACTTTGGGAATGCCTCGACTGCTGCGGTGCGTGCCTCGAGAGACCACGCGACCTTGTCACGATCTTGTGGCAGATTCTGAACGGGAACGCCAAAGAAATAGTCTGGTCCAAGTACGGTAAATCCTGTGTTTCGATCTCACATTAGCGATGTTTACATGCCAACCGCAACCGACGTACCTCGCGAGGCAAAGTGATCCTGGAGCAACATGCTATTGATGAACAGTGGTCCATAGGCATCTGCAAAGAACAGAAGGACTTTTCTGGGTGCTCTGTCTGCTGGTGGTTCAGAGATGTATGTATCAAGCCCGCCAATTGGTTCAATACGTCCTCGAGGAGAGCCCGTGTGCTTGAAGCCAGTCCAACAGCATTCACCGAGCATGGCACAAACGTGGACTCATATCGGACCAGCCAGCCGGACCGACGAGTCCGATCGGAAGCCTTGGAGTGGCGTCTTTTCTAGGAAAGTGTAGGATTCAAGCGTGCGTTCGACGTAATCGAGGACCCTAAATAAGGCGTGGTTCAAGTTGGCGGCTCTGCCAAATTTCTTCCCAAATGTCTGCAGAACAAAACCCATCCAGGGTACACCAAACCATGTACGATGTAGTCACTGCTGCACTCGCAGCCAATCACAACGCTGGCACATCCCGACCGACGCTGGGCAAAGGCGCTGTCCGAACCTCATCTCAGGACCGGCGACCGACACTGCACATTGCGACCTCGCCCTCGACGACCGCAAGGACTTCCCGGCCCATGTCGACGTTGCCTGACACGCCTTCTGCCCGGACCGGACCTCCCCGATCTCTGTCATATCAGTTCACTCCGTCTAGTTCCCCCATTGGTCCGTATTTCACTGCCCTCGATGCCCAGCCGGAAGTCGAGGAACCGTTCGAGAACGACCTCGCTGAACATCTCCCCTCTGTCCCTCAGCAGCCTCGCTCACACCGGCGACAGCCTACATTCCGCGGCGTACTGGAGCTGGTCAGTCCGACCATCGATAAAGACTCGATGGACAGAAAGGGAAAGGCCCGCGAGACTAGCGGCCAGGACGAAAAGTCCACCATTTTATTCGCAGAACCTCAGAGTTCACCAATGACACGTCGAACGAGTCTCCCCAGACAGGACACCGTCGGGCTGGCCAAACAAGATGATCCACAATCTAGGGATCCGGCCCAAACGGATACCCAACAATCACACCCCCATCCCCCACCCAGGTCGATCAAACGTTCTGCAGGCTCTGAAAAGTGGAACAAACTGCGTGCATTGATCCCTTCCGTCATACGTCAGTCACCCTCTACAGCCACAGCACATGCCGTGACACCATCAGAAGTGAACATCATTGATGAACTCATCACTGGTGGCCTTTCCAATCTAATGCTCGGCCTCTGGTTTGAGCGCGATGACAAGAGTCATCGTCGGATTCCAGTCTTACTTCACAGGCTCCGTATCCGTATCAGCGATAGCTTACATCCGTTACACGCACAAAAAGCCGTGTTCCGTATCGAGTGCGAATATGCCAACGGTGCTGCTCGATGGGTCATTTACCGACAACTCAGAGACTTCATTTCCTTGCATACTCATTACACAATATCAAATGCGTTCAGCACTCGCAAGGACAAGCTTCCTGAATTTCCACGAACCAGTATGTCTCTTTACACACTTTCTGTTCTCCTGCCTACAACGTCCAAAGGTTTGCCGTACTTCAACTTCCTCAAAATGGGGAGTGGTGGGGCACAAGTTCGCCAAGCAGACTTTGCATTATTACAACGCGAAGCCCTTGAAAACTATCTCATCAAGCTTATTCGTGCCGTGGTACGTTGACAACTGTCAGAGTTTCGTCGTGTTAAAGGCACTGACTACACGTTAGATGTTCCACCCGACATCAAACAGATTATCGGGGTTTCTCGAAGTCAGCGCCTTGTTCATATCCCTCGCGCAGTCAGGTGGAGTCCAATATAAAGCTGGTTTTTTACGTCTGGAACCGTCCGGAAAAAACCCCGGTCCCGGACGCAAAGCTACCAGCAGAAGAGACCGAAAGCAGTCTCGTTGGTGTGCTGTGCGGGAGAGCTGTCTAGTTATTCTCGAAGAGCCTGGAGAAGTTGGTCGCACTTTCCTTTTCAGTAGCATGCCTCTCATCGATACAACAGCTAACTATTCTGGATGTCTTCCTCTTGGATTCGTGTTTCAAGATTGAGCAACCAGTTCGGTACTATCGCAAAGGCCTTCATCTCCTACGTCCAGAACCCGCAGATAGGGAATTTCACACTGCCGAACGCACGCAGGAAGACGTAGCACTTCAACAAACAAATGCTGACCGTCCTTTGGTTAGGGCCTTTTGCTCTGGCGGACTAACTAAAACTCTCCATTTTCACCGCCAGTCGACTCCAAAGACGAGCAAGGTTGAGAACCAAGAGAATATGACTCCTCCCCGACCCTGGCATACGCGACATGACACGTCGTCTTCTGGGAGTTCAGTTCCGTCGAACTTCTCGCCCACCGCTGTGTTGGATCCCTCTACCCACGTTCGCCCCCTGCAAAGCCCTCCCCAACAAAATGGACGAAAACAGAGTCCGCAGCAGAACCAAACATCATCAGAGAACGAACAACGGAAGCGAAAGAAACGCTCGCAAGACGTTTCAAAGCACACATTTTACGTTGAGAACTCGCAAATGAGGCTTAAACTGTTTGCAAGAAATGAGGTAACCACGTTTTTGAGCTCTCGGATTGCGACTAAGACCGCACTTTCGTAGCGTCAGATGATGCAATGGATCACGGCACTGGAAAAGGCTGCAGATAATTGTCAGTTTGTGTCAAGCAATCGATTCGGTAGCTTTGCACCGATCCGGATGAATGTGGCTGCGCAATGGCTTGTGGATGGGGTCAGTTTGTCACTATGGTTCTCAATGTCCACTGAATAGGCCTAAAAATTTCCGCAGCGCGACTATATGTGGAATTTGGCGAGGGCTCTCACCATGGCCAAAGAGAGCATATATATCCATGATTGGTGGCTATCACCAGGTATGGTTGGTCATTAGACAGAATGTTCCCTCAGTTCACCTACTGCAGAGGTCCAACTGCGACGACCAAACAAGGACAAGTATCAACTGGACAAGGTACTGGAGCGAAAAGCAAAGCAAGGTGTCAAAATTTATGTGATATTATAGCGAGTATTCGTCCATGGCAAATGTTCTACGTACTCATGACATGAACAGCCAGGAAGTGTCGAGCCGCACAACGCCGACAGACAGCGGGTAGGCGAGCTGTATTGTGACGCTATATCTTGTTCTGACCTTCGTCCGTCAGCTACGCAAAACAGAAGCTATCTTCTCTTCATCACGAAAACATTATGATTCAACGTTCCCCCTCACATTTCCAGACGGGCACATTTTACTGGGCCCACGTGAGTAGATAAGCTTTTATCCTCGGATCCCAGCATGGTTGACCTTTCTCTACCTTCAGCACGAGAAGCTTTGCGTGATCGACCAGACGATCGCTTTCATGGGTGGTATAGATCTTTGCTTCGGAAGGTCCGTTATACGACTGACACGACAAAAAGTACTCAGCTATCTTCAGGTGGGATACTCCGCAACATGTTATCATCGACGACCCGGAACTGTCACCAGACAAGACAGAAATATGGCCAGGTTTGTTTTCAATAATGATGCATTAGTGGTCTCCAATGCTCACTGCTCCCGTGGATGAAAACAGGAAAGGACTACAGTAACCCCAGAGTCTTGGATTTCCACAACCTTCACAAACCCCATGAGGACATGTATGACCGCTCCAAGGTTCCGAGAATGCCCTGGTATGCGCCTGCGAAGATCGGAATCGACGAAGCTAATTGTGTACAGGCATGATGTTGGCATGCAAGTTGTCGGTCAACCAGCTCGCGATCTTGCTCGACATTTTGTAGAGAGGTACGTCACAGTGGCAAATGTAACTCGCTTTATTTGCTGATGAGCGATGGAAGATGGAATTGGTTGCTGCGCATCAAGGTTTGCAAACGTTTCTGTCTCCGAGATATTTAGTCAACCTTTCTTAAAGAACCATACTATGGTGATGCCATTTTTACTGCCACCTCCAGAATTTAGGCCTGCAGACCTAGAGACCATGGGTCTCACGGGGACCTGCGAAATGCAGATCTGTCGCTCGGCCGGACCGTGGTCACTCGGCACACAAAATCGGGTCGAACATTCAATACAAAACGCATACATAGCAGGTAAGCTCTCTGAAAACCTCCGGTGGTAGGCATTGGTTTAACCCCAAGCAGCGATCGACAATTCGGAGCATTTCGTATACATTGAGAATCAGTTCTTTGTTACTTCGTAAGTATGTTCATCGTCGAATTGGGAACAACTCTTATACTCGATTGGAAGAACTGTCATCAACGACGTGAGGGTCGAGAACGGGATCGGGGATGCTCTCGTTAGACGGATTATCCGTGCGAAACGAGAAAGAACACCGTGGAAGTGCTGCATCATGATACCGCTCTTTCCTGGGTTCCCATATCCAGTGGACCACGGCGATGCGAGTGCGGTGTGTTTGTTCCGTTCCTCTTATTTACAACACTAGACGTTCAAAAGGTGCGCATGATACTCAACTGCCAGAACCATACGCTCTTTCGAGGGGAAAACTCGATTTATGAGCGGTTGCGAGAAGCGAATATCCAAGTGGGTTCGATCCTCAATCTTTTGCTTTGTCCTTATTCTTGTTAGCCGGAAGAGTACATTCGTGTATTCTCCCTGCGAAATTGGGCCAAGATGCGCGATGGGGTCTTGACTACCGAGATAGTGGGTTTCCCAATGCTGATTTTATTGACCCTAGTTCAAGGTCGTTCCAGGTATACATTCATGCCAAGGTCTGCATCGTCGACGACAGGCTTGTGATCATTGGAAGTGCGAACATCAATGAGCGATCCCAGCGAGGCGATCGAGATTCTGAACTGGCTGCTGTTATCCGGGATACTGACATGATCGACGGGTTGGTCGCGGTAAACGATGCTCTTGCTGGTCCACTTATTGGTTGTTCCGTCGCAGATCGATGGCAGGTCGTCCTTTCAAAGTCGGTCGATTTGCACACTCCCTGCGAGTCCGCTTAATGCGAGAGCATGTTGGGGTGGATGTGGATGCCTTGAGTGACGAAGACTATGCATCGCATGAAGAAGAGTCGTACTATGGGCGATGTCAAGACAAGTGGGATCCGAATGGGGAACAAGAACCTCTTGGTAGTCAAGTTACAGTGCCAGTGTATCAGCGGCCGCTCCATGATGCATTTCACACGGCGGCACATGGGATCAAGGAAGGTACATGACTTTTCTGCTCGTGACCACTGTCTTGCTCACCTGATGCTCGAGGCGCTCTGACTGTCGAGCACGCTGTCGTTGAACCAGTGGCAAAAGCACTTCAACCGTCGATGCCTGATGGTGACCTCGGAGACCTGGATCTAAAGACAAAGAAATTATCTCGTCAGGATGACCATGCATTGTGTCCTCTCGACGAGGAAGGGTCTGTCGGTTTCACTAGCGCGGGAATTCCCGTAGTAGACACTGAGTCTCGACCACCTGCCCTCGAAAACGGGGCTCCTGGTAGTTCTGACCAGCCTGGTGCTCTAGAGATTCAAAAATCCAGCTCGACCACTAGTGCGCCATCAGACGCACATACTGCTGGTTGGGAGGTGGTGAACGGTGAGCGCAAGAGCTCCGAACGCTCGCAGTCTACGCTGGATTACGGCGACGTGGCCGAGGAGAAGAGTAAATACAAGCGATCTTACTCGAAAGAACGAAGACACCTCCATGAAACCAAGAGCAAGAGCTCGATTTTGACGCTAGTGCCGTATGTCCATCCGGATGATTTCGAGGACCCGATCTCGGATGATTTTTGGGAGGATGTGTGGGTTGCGTGTGCAGAACACAACGTTGGTGCTTGTTCAACGACTTGTGCCACTCGACTTGACGGGTTATATAGACAAAGATATACCGCAAGGTGTTCCATGCGATCCCGGATGACACCGTGACTACGTGGAAAGAGTACAAGCACTTTGTGACGCACCATGAACGATTTTCAAAGGTGAC
>JBBPTN010000050.1:0-90071 GCA_038094075.1 Xerocomus spinulosus | reverse complement strand
ATTCTGGTGGTGCCTTCCGTTTTCCTTTGCCCATTGCCATAGGGGATTCTTGTACTGGTGGGGCTCGACGGACTTCTTCCTCTTCTTCATCTAGGAGAGATGGCTGGGAGACCTCGACAGGGAGTAGATTGCCTACACTCGATCAGCACAACCCAGAGGAGGAGACGGAAATGCCCACCATCCTCGTCTTTGAATTGAACATAGAGCGCCTCCCAATTACTGAGCAGTCCTTTGATCGGCATCGATGGATCCAAGATATCGTATGACATGACTGCGGGCACAGAAGAAGTCGATTTCCCCTTGTCTTTCACTGCTCGACACAACTCAAAGTCCTCTGTGGAATGTATGCGAGGTATCTGGCTGTTTTCGCCATCTTCGTTCATCATGTCGTCTTCACCTGGTGTGGTGATGTGCAGTGCATCCGACGACGTTGAGAGGACAGGAGATGTGAGTGCTGACAATGCCTCCTCTTTCAACTTTGCGATTGTAGAGGATGAATGGACTGTAAGAAAGACGGTGAGCTTGTGTGTTTTGACCAGAATCTGGTACGCTTTTGGAGGGGCGCGTGGTGGCTTTGTGAGAGAGAGTTAGGACGTGTTTGAGCGATAAAGTGTACACTCGCCATGTCGTGCTGGACGATGAGGAGAAGTACAGAAGGGTATGGGAACGACCTTCCATTCTCGTCTCCTAGACCATCCAACGCTCGTCCGCTTCCGTTGGCAGCCTACAATGGGCATCTTCCACAACAGCGCCTCTTCGTCGAACCCCTACAAGGATGAGACACCGCTTCCTGACTCGGTCCCAAAAGTACAAGAGTTGGGTGTAACCAGCGGACCGCTGAAGAGCGCAGCCTTTTTCATTGGGGCATATTGCAAGGAGTACAATGGTGCGTGTACTCGTACTCGGGGAGATCATGCTAAGTAGATGGCCATATTGTCGACACGCTGGCTGGAATGGTGTGATCGATGATTTGGTGCTGTCGTGGTTTAGAGGACTTTATGCTTTGCAAGAACGAGGCAGGTGGTGATCCCGGACGGTGTCTGAAGGAGGGCCGACGAGTAACCCGGTGTGCGACTGATCTGTAAGTCTACCGCATACCCTTGTCTATACTGACTGACATGTACTCACGCAGGATCAACAAGATGCGTGAAAACTGTTTGGAACAGTTTGATGCTCACTGGAGCTGTCTGGAATTGAACAACCAGGTGTGTGCTCTTTACCTTCCTTTGCCTTTGGGCAGCCCATCGATCGTGGATCACAGGAGTATTACGCGTGCCGCAAACCTGAGCGTGCGCTCAACAAGTGCATGTTTGAGAAGCTGGTATGTACTCGGAGACCATCCATCCCACGCATAGCTGGACATCATTTTGTTACAGGGTCTTACAAAGACGATACCTGGATCTCCTGTCGGCCAAAAACAAATACATGAAGTCGAGAGCCCGATATATACCACCTTGCAGCGATAATGCTATGGATCATGTCTGCGTCCAACCTGGCCGTCCTTTGCTATCCCGTAGAATAAAATTTATACACTTCCTGAGTAGAAGTGGGTGTTTATAAAGCAAGGAAATGATACCAGTGCCGCTTACTTCTTGACAACTGCGTCGAATGTTTTCGCTGTCCCGTCATGGCGTGCGGTCTCACTTTTCTCTTTCTGCCACGTTTGTCGTGCTGCGACGGAAGACGACTCGTACATATGCTACCAGTCCTTTGACCTCCCTGAAACCGACCCACTCGATCTACGTCTCAAACTCTACAAATCCATACTTTAACCTCACGTTCGAGGATTGGTCTGTACCACTTTCCTCACCTCCGCGTAGAGGAGTTGACCCTTTCATTTAGGCTCTTTCGTTTCCACCCACCAGACGCTCCGCTCTTGCTTCTCTATAGAGACGCACCCTGTGTTGTCATCGGACGGAATCAGAACCCTTGGAAGGAAGTCAACCTCGTCGCGTCAGAGACAAGAGGTATTCCCTGGATCAGACGTAGAAGCGGTGGAGGAACTGTATACCATGTACGTCTCAATGCGGACTTGTTCGTGAATGGGCACCAAGTTACCACCCAAACAGGACCTAGGCAATACCAACTATTCGATCCACGTTCCCCGCGCCAAGTTTGATCGAACGGTCTCCGCTAACATCGTCACGCGTGCTGTTCGAGTACTCGGCGTGGATGCTGGTGTGAATGAACGAAATGATATTTGTGTCTCGGGGGAAAAGATGAGTGTTTTGGCTGTTTATAATCGGTAAGCCCTTACTCGCGCGTCTCTGTATCCACATCTCGGGTTCGGCGTACAAGATTGCAAACCGTCGTGCATATCATCACGGGACGATGCTTATCTCAACGCAGTTGGATACCCTGGGTGATTTGTTGCATACAAACAAAGTAGGTTGGTAATTCGGACGTCACTTGTGCTGGTCGTGCCGTGGCACGCTGCAAACGGCGCGACGTGTCGATTGATCGTTTCTATAGGCATCGATGCGTACAAAAGGCATTGCTTCGGTGCGTTCTCCGGTTAGGAACCTTGTGCAGTCCAACCCGTCGGTGACGCATCAAGCGTTCGTCGACGCTGTCGTGCAGTCATTCCAGGAGGAATATGCCATTGACGAGGAGGTAAGTCATCCTTCTCGAACTCGGACAATCGCTCGTGCGATGCATTGGCCATGAATTTATATTTTTTACAGCCGTGTTTCGTTGACGAGACGTCACAATATCTCGAGGATGAATACTTCAAAGTTGGCATGTCGGAGTTGCAGGTGCGCTTCCTGTCTCGTGCGGCGAGTTGCCTACTCAGACTTCTTTTTCAGAGTTGGGAATGGGGATATGGCCAAACCCCCGAATTCGAATATGTCATCCAAAAAGCGTTTCATTGGGGACAACTGGTGAGGTTGCACCCTCATATCGTCATTCGCGTCTACCGACTTTGTTGGTAGTCTGACACATATCTACGTAGACATCCACCATCCACTCGAAACATGGACGCATACTTTCATGCTCATTTTCCTTTCCCCCCGATGCTCGAGTACCCACGGATACTTGTTTGTGGTTGGATAGAGTCGGTCAGCGCCTGGTTGGTAAGCGATACGGGTTCATGGAAGACGACGAGATGGATGGCGATGGCGATGATGGCAAAGTGGGGAATTGTAGAGACATTTGGGGTTGGTTGAAGCGAGAGATGGGTGCTTAACTTTCTAGGCTCGTGCAAGTTTGCCTTTTGGACAGACTACAGTCAGTGAGCAACTTGATCCCCTCCATAAAGACTTTTCATTGAGTGTGCCAGTTTCGGCTTGTGGTGAGTATTGAAGCTGTCGTAACTTTGAATCTGACACTGGCATCGTGCAATGCCAGAATTATGGCTTCAATGCGCCATGCCACAAACCAAATTGTATGACTGTCAATCATGATGAAATTTTAATTCAGAGGACTCAGATAGGGGACAGACAGGGGTATTGCTACTCACTCCCACCTGCAGAGCACGATGGCTACTCAGACAGTCCTTTGGCTTCCAAAAGTCGGTGCTGATCTTGAACTGGGCAAGAACGAAATTCCTGAGCCTGGCCCTGGCGAGATTCTCGTCAAGCTCGAAGCGAGTGCGATCAATCCCGTGGACAGGATCATCCAGAAAGAGGGCTTCTTTCTCGTGGAACAGTACCCAGCCATCATTGGCGAGAATGGATCTGGGGTTGTTCAGAAAGCCGGCGATGGGGTCACTAACCTGGCAGTCGGTGACAGGGTGTGAGTGATTGACCCGTTCCGCAGTGGGTACTTAGCTTACGCATCCGGATGGGACATCCAGGACATTTCAGTCTGCCTTTGGAGTTAAATATGGAACATTTCAACAGTATTGCCTGGCGGTCGCAGAGCTTGCCTCCAAAGTTGGTCTCTCCAGGATTTTGAGGGCTTCAATGCTCTGACCACCATCATACTATGTAGATTCCCGACAATGTCTCGTTTGACGAAGCTGCACCTATCTCTGTTTGCTTCAACCCGTTTGCTATAGCGACCTATGCCCAACAGCCCCGAGGCATAGGACTCGTCCCACCCTTTGAAGCAACGGGTCTTGGCAAGTATGCAAACCAACCCATTCTTGTCATGGGAGGTTCATCCTCTCTCGGTCAATTCGGTACGATTGATTTTTCTTTTATTTCCTTTCATGCTGACATGCCTCGCGGTGTGCAGCGATCCAACTTGCCAAGCTGTCGGGATTCAACCCGATCATCACGACAGCTTCGGTGAAAAATAACGAGCTCCTGCAGTCCTTGGGCGCAACACTCATCCTGGATCGAAACCTCCGCAAAGGTGCGCTAAAAGAAGACTGGTTGAGACATTTCGCCGGTGCTCCGGTGACGTACATATTCGACGCGGTCTCTCTCAAGGAGACACAGGAGACAGCGTACGATCTCTTGGCGCCCGGTGGGACCCTAGCTGTCGTCAACGAGAAGTTGGTCAAAGAAGACGAGACGAGCCAGAAAAGGGTTCTCATGGTCTATGGCACCTTTCATCACTCTGAGAACCGCGACCTTGGGGCCAAGTTTGCGACTGCGCTGACGGGGTGGCTTGCAGAGGGAAAGATCAAGGTTTGTGCTTGTACACTGCGGTGTGTTTCGGTGGTTGACACGCGACTCTATATGTAGCCTAATCCTGTTGAAGTGTTGCCAGGAGGTTTGAATGCAGTGGCAGATGGTTTGAAAGAGTTGGAGGCCGGCCATGTCAGCGCGAAGAAATTGGTCGTTCGTCCTCCCGAGACTCGTGTGTGATACGACAAGTTAGTTACTTTGACTACTGTAAGGTTATGGTTTTCACATGTTCCGGCGATATAAAATGACAAGGAAGGTGCTAAAGTATGTGGATGATGATTAGTGTGCAGCCTCAACTGATGACTGTACTTGAATCAAACATTATCTTGGAGGAAGATACTGATGTAATGTTTGATCTATAGTTTCTCGTTGTTGTGCTGCTCCACGTTCTTACAGACTTGCCAAATTGGGATTGAAACTGGCGTAATAAGCAGTTTGTGTTCAACACCTTACTTTCGGACGTGAAATCGAAAGGTTTCAAGGATCAGTGAGTGTCTTTTTACAAAATTAAAATGCAGGATACCTCTCCCTGTGTTTCATACCTTAAAAAGTTCTCGTTCACTTGAAAGCGGACTGTAAGCTTTAATAAAGCTGAAGACATAAAGGTGTGTAAAAAGGACCTTTCCAAGATGTTACTGGTGTACGCGAAATGGGCGTTGTCCCCAGTCGTGAGGATGTCACGGCGTAGGATATCTCCCAATCTGGTAAGATATATTGTTTTCTCTCGCCGCCCATCATTGATGCGATGTCCCTATTGTGCCTGTAGTGCGGCAGCGATCAAGCTCGACGACCGTATATCAAAGGTCTCGTAGGAGTGCGTGTCCATTTTTACCGTTCCCTCCCACCCCAACCCCGGTGTGCGTGAGATACAACCTTATGGCTTCTCAGAAAGCCCTCTGGCTCCCCGAAATCGGTGCCGAACTCACACTCGGCAAGAACACCATTCCAGAACCAGGTCCTGGCGAGGTCCTGGCGAAAGTAGAAGCGAGTGGATTAAACCCGTTCGACGTGCGCATCCAAAAATCGGGCTTTGTCTTGATCAAAGAGTATCCCGTTGTGCTTGGCGAGGATGCTGCGGGTGTCGTTCAAAAACTTGGAGACGGGGTCACCAACTTGGTACGAGGCGACAGAGTGTGCGTAATCCCTCCTGTCCTTCATATCGCACGGTGTTCTTGGACTAAGCACGAGCACGCAATCCAGGGCGTTTCAGACGACTTGGGGGAACAAGTATACGTCATTTCAGGAATATTGTTTAGCAAACGCGGTGCTTGTGACCAAGGTACCCATTCCGCGGTTGCTTGGTTCATTCGATGACATCGTGTACAGATCCCACCAAACTTGTCGTTTGATCAAGCTGCTTCGGTTTCCGTTGCTCTCGCCCCATTTGCGGTGGCCACCTACGCTCAACACCCACGGGGAATAGCCCTTACCCCCCCATTTGAACAAAGCGGCCTTGGCAAATATGCAAACCAGCCCATTATCATATTTGGCGGTGCATCCTCTGTCGGCCAACTCGGTATGTCTCCACCCTTCACGTATACAGACACGGCACGATCGTTTTCCACACAGCGATCCAACTTGCCAGGCTGTCTGGTTTTGCGCCCATCATCACGACTGCCTCGGCGCACAATGAAGCATTGTTACTTTCCCTCGGCGCGACGCACGTCTTTGATCGCACATTGCCCCACTCGGCGCTCATAGAACGCGTCCACCAACTCGTCACCTGTCCTCTGACGTACATCTTTGATGCGGTGTCGATTCAGGAGACACAACAGGCGGGGTACGACCTCTTGGCCCACGGTGGTGTTCTCGCGGTTGTCTCTCGGCCCTTGGTAGGCGCGGACGATGACGGGAGCGGTAAGACGGTGTTTTCGGTCACAGGATCATTTCATCCGCCGCCGAACCGTGCGCTCGGCGCGCAGTTTATGATCGCGTTGACGACGTGGCTGGCAGAGGGTACGATCAAGGTGTGTGGCCCGTGCGCGACTTTGAGTGGTTTCGCTGACGTGTGCGGGACGGCGTAGCCGAATCGTGTCGAGGTGTTGCCCGGAGGGTTGAATGGAGTTGCTGGTGGGCTGAAGCGATTAGCAGACGGAGTGAGCGCGACAAAGCTGATCGTCCGTCCCCCCGAGACCACCGAAGCATGATAACGAGTGATAATAGCTACAAAGACAGTAGGTATGATTAAGTAGTGTGACATGGAATGAATACAACAATGGATAGGAAGCAAGGTACACACTGTTCATATCAGACTGACGCGCGTCCGGATCAAGCCACCTCTCCAATTCCTCATCCCCGCACTCCGATGGTGTGCCCAGTCACCTTGCATCCGCGAAAAAGCGTCTTGGATATGTTCGGGGCGCAACGCTGTCCGTGCTTCGGGTGGAGGAAGGAACAAGGAACTCGTGGGCAGTGGTGCATCCTCGGAATCTTCGTCCTCATCGTTGCCACCCTCTCTTCGCACACGCTTTGCCCCGTCAATGCCAATGCTCGTTGCTTTCCGCTTTCCAAGGAGAGGGGATGAGGAGGATGGGGTATAGTCGTCTCGTAGATAGGATTCCTCGAGCGATCTCTTGACGTCGAGACCCGCCAATGTGAGCGAACGGACCATTTCGAATGCGAGGAAGCCAACGATATCAACCGTGTCATCGTTGGCTTTCAAATCCAAATGCGGAGGCAGATTCAAGAAATCTCGAAAGCGTTTGGCTGTGTTGAATCCCCCTCTCGTCAGCCCTGTCAACGGTTGGTACACATGCAAGCCAAACCTTTGCGATAAGTGAAACTCGCTTGTCGACAGTCCGAGTAATGCTGGTATTCTTCGCGGGTCATTTGCCGGGTTGCATCGTCGGCCTCTTTCAAGCGCTGGATGGAAGCTTCATGCGCTTCGATATCGTCTTCGTCTTCTTCATCGTCGGATTGGTGACCTGATTGTCGGAGGACTTCAGAGTAGATGGTTGATATTTCCCAAGGAAGCTTGATGGTGATTTTTTGCGCCTTGGCTGCTAGCTTGTCTGTGGGTTGATGAGTAGAATCGCAGTGTGTGAGGGAGAGAAGACGTACCGTCCGCGCCATCCTCGAGGGCTTCGACTTCGACGCCTCCTCCACCGTCGCCACCACTGTCTTTGGCGTGCTTGCGGACATCCTTCCATGATAGGTATGTACGGAGACGGTTGACTTTACCTCTGTCGTGTCGGATGAGGAAGATGAGGTCTTCGGCGGTGAGGTAGCGAGCACCCCGACGGTTAGCGAGTGCGCGCGCCTGAAGGATCTTGAATGCCAAGGGTGAGTTGGGATGGACAGTACACGCTGGCACCTTACGAGTTCGATGAGTTGACCGCGAACGATGTCCTCGACAAGATTGACGGTCTCGTGGTTTGGATCCTGGATCTCTCCAAAGACAAACATCTAGAGAGCGATGGGTCACTGTGCGTTGTTCGGTTGATGAACATACCATTTGTGAGATTTCCTGAGTGTACTTGTAGTCTCTTTGGCCATCGGGTCGTTTTGTGGGTTGTGTTGGGGGTGGTATAGCGGGGGCTGCAGTGG
The DNA here is from genome assembly GCA_038094075.1 of Xerocomus spinulosus. Classification (NCBI taxonomy): domain Eukaryota; kingdom Fungi; phylum Basidiomycota; class Agaricomycetes; order Boletales; family Boletaceae; genus Xerocomus; species Xerocomus spinulosus. Next base: position 81,948 of record JBBPTN010000050.1, on the reverse strand, counting down.
GGGCGACGGGGGTGGATGGAAGAGAGTTGGAGGGGGCAGAGTGCGATGGTTGTATCGGTGGTGGTTGTTCTGGCCTTGGTTTGTAGTACTCCATCGTGGACGTTGACGATGAAGCCACCCACGCTCAGCCAGCCGATCTCACCAGAGAATATTGTCGAGATCAACGACTACCTTTGCCTGCTCGACCCACCTCAGATCCTTGAATGGGCCCTCGCACACCTCCCACATCTCTACCAGACGACCGCGTTTGGTCTGACGGGCATGGTCACCATCGACATGCTCTCCGAGCTAGTTCAGACACCACCACCACCGCTGATCTTTATCGACACACTCTACCACTTTCCAGAGACATATGATCTAGTTGCAGAGGTAGAGAGGCGCTATGGACTCAAAGTAAACGTGTTTAAACCCTTTGGATGTGCGACCGTGGCCGATTTCGAGCACAAGTGGGGAGAGCGCTTCTGGGAACGGGACGAGGAGGTGTATGACTTTGCAGTCAAGGTCAGAATGCATGTCTTGCGGTGAACAAGAGTCGCTGAGATGGTACAGGTCGAACCTGCTCAACGTGCCTATCAAGAGCTCGATGTCCGTGCGGTGATCACTGGTCGACGAGCATCGCAGGGTGCTGATCGCGCATCTCTCAAACCACTCGAGGTCGACACGACGGGGCTACTCAAGCTGAATCCTCTCTTTGCGTGGAAGTTTGACCAGATCGACGAGTATATCAAAGCCAACAATGTCCCCCGCAATGCGCTCCTCGACAAGGGATACAAGAGTGTCGGTGATTGGCACAGCACCAGCAAGAGCGGCGAGGGAGATGCTGGTGAACGTGCTGGACGGTGGGCGGGCAGGGAAGAAAAGACCGAGTGTGGGCTACACAAGGACTATCTTGCGACGAAGATAAAGGCAAATTTGTTGTAGTAGAATGTTCAAGTTGATCTCTGCCTCTGCCTTGCTTGCTCGCCTCCGTCTCTCCAAACTCGCCCTCGCCATGGCCCCTTCCGTCCTCAACCCGACCTTTGACGACGACAATCCTTTCCCGCCCATCCCGCCCATCGACAACGACGACATCCGCACGAGGGTATTCACCCACCGCAGCCTCTACGCCCGTCCAAATCATGTCTTTGAGGACAGCCCAGACGACCCCAGCCCAGACAATGAAAAGTGAGTGCGTTTGTAGCTCTTCTGGGCCCAAATAACGACCACCCAGATTCGAGCACTTGGGCGACACCGTCCTCGGGCTGGTCGTCACAAACCTCCTCCTCGATATGTACCCTAATCTGCATGTGGGACCTTCCACGGTCCGTTCTTGTCTCTAAACATGCTCCCTCCTTCACTCGTTCTTGCTGCAGAAAATACGTGCCCTCGTGGTTGGCAATGCCACGCTCGCCGCCATATCTCGCCGTTATGAACTACCAGCGCAACTGAGACTCCATCGTGCCCAAGAAATCACCCTCAAGGCCAGTCAGAGCGTACAAGGCACGTACACTCTCATCTACACTCTTGACGCATCTCATGTGCCCTGTGTAGCCGACGTATTCGAAGTCAGTTTCCCCCACATCACTCTTTGCATCCCTTATTAACCACTCTCAGTCCTACGTCGGTGGTCTCTATCTCGACCAGGGCATCAATGCTGCCGATAATTGGCTCAGAGTGCTCCTCAAACCCTACTCAACCGAAGCATACAGTCTCGTGCGTACACAACATGGCCTTCCTCCGCTGCCTCCCCCGTCCTCTCCTCCACTTGCCCCAAGCACGAGTGTCTCTTCCGCTTCTTCTGGGTCCTCCGATACCAATACCACTCCATCTACGTCCATGTCGCAAGGATCTGGAAGTGGTACTGCAGCATCGGGCACCCCCACCACGACGGGCCATCTGGCGCTGTTCAACCAACACCTCCAAAAGGAGAGACGAGAGGTCGAGTGGGCATATGATGAATGCATCGCCAAAGGGGCTGCCACTACTCCTATCTGGGCAGTCCGAGTCGAAGTCGATGGCCAAGTGTATGGTCGTGGCAAAGGCAGCACCAAGAAAGCTGCCAGGAACGAAGCTGCCAAGGAAGGCCTCATTTGCCTAGGCATCCAAGTATGAATAAACAATCTACAGTAAGTTTGAGGCATGCACCGAGTATACGTGAATGACGCAGTGTGTAAAGTGCCTTGTGCATAATTTCTCCAGACTCTCGCTGGTGGGGGGTTCGAAACCTGTCAGCCTTCTCCTGCGCTGGTGTGCAGAGGTGATGCATTGGGTCATGCCATGCCTTCAGTGTCCGTTTTCTTCTCCCAGACTATTTGCTCGTACTCGTGTTCAACCACGACTACCTTTTCTTGCGACGTCCAACACGTCGTATCATACCTGTTTCTCATTGATTGCATATGAATTACGGAACTGGATTGGGTGTAAACATGCAAGATCCTGGATACATTTTACCCAGACACTTTCTATACTCTTCATTCACATGTCTAGTTCATATCCACGGAATGATCTTGTTCTCGCTGATCTGGGTTGTCGTCCATCCATTATAACGGAACAGTCATCGTCGTTCCTCTGTCGACCGTAGCTGCATCCGTCCAAGGTCGTCTATTGGAGGTGCACCCCACACGAGTGTTTTCCCCGCTGGGTCCAATAAACGGGGAAATGTGCGGTCAAGCACGGGTGCAAGTACACCCCGGGGTTGAGATTCAACGCGAGGATCTGTGCCAGTCATTTCCGAATGACTACCCGCCAACTCTTCATGGGCCTGTCTTCCCCGTATCATCTCCCGCGCTTCGTCGTCGACGTCTGAAAAGTCGTCTTGTTTGACTGCTTGAATGGAGTATGCCCACACGGCAGTCGCGAACCCAGCAAGGACGAGTCCGGTGATGGCATTTTGGAGACGAAAGGGGGCGCGGGCACGTAGGAGACCCGGGGACATGACCTTTGTACACGACAGTCAAGCATTTGGGTAGAGAGTGAACGATGTCCTACATAGCTACGAGGTCGGTAAGATTGACTGGCCTCTTTGCGCGACAAGTATCGGGACATGGTCGGGAATGAGCTTGTAGTATGTATCTGTGGCTATGTCAAGTCACGGTGGACGCAAGCATCTTTTGCAGCCTCTCCAGCTCCTTTTCGCGTTCCAGTAAAATACCCCTCCATTTTTCCTGCTCCTTGATAATCTTTCCCCGTGCCTCCTCTAATCGTTCCGCCTCTTCCTTTTCCATGTCACTCGTAAACTCGGGTACACCCGACCGCCGTGTTTCTTGCAGCGATGCCGGATTCGACGTGTGGAACGGAATCGGTCTCTTGGTGCTCTTTGGGAGTGGCGTCGGTGGATGTGCAGTCAGCAATGCGAGAAACGGTTGGAACGGATCTGTAAACACAATCTCGTCGTACTGCCATGAATGCACGGGACCAAACCTGGCCGCGCTGTCAGGCGAGGGAACGTCAGGCTCTGGTGGAAAAGCCGTGCCCGGAACAGGAAAGGTGATAGTCCAAGGGTGTAGTTTGAGATGGTGGTAGAGCGTGATCGCTTTCTCGCCCGACTCGGCTACAAAGTTGATTCGGATTTGAATCTCAAACTCGCCCCAGCTATCGAGCCATTACGGTCAGTCTACTTGGACACGACAGTAAAAGAGACTCGCCCTGTCTCTGATATCTCAAATGGTGACTTGTCGACATCTGGTTCGCTCCGTCCGCGTGATGATGAGAAAGAGTACGTGTGTAGACTTACTTCGGGATGGATTGGGATATGTCTCGTGGAGCTTGAACGTGACGCGTTTGATAAAGTACCCCAGGTCGTCAGCCCCTCCGACAATGTCTGCATCAGGTGTACTCGCAGCACCTCTGACGGCCACCGTCCATCGGTGTGTGTGTCCTTCTGGTGCGTGATCCTTCTCGTCTGCACTCAACACTGTCGCTGTGTTCCCGTATATAATCGGTCTGTGGATCGCCACGCCCTAGAGAATGTGAACAGCGGTGGAGGCGGTCAAGAAGAAACATACTCGAACGCGGACTCGGTCTGCCATCTCATCGCAGCGCAGACTCGGACTCGTTCGGCATCCCAAATCACTGTTCAGACTCCGACTCACCTTCAACTGTGTACACCATGTTCCTCGACTCGCTCGTCCACCGTACGTCCATCGCCATCTGCCCTTTTTACTTGTCTGATGTTCTGAACAGGTCCAAACAATGTGCTAGAACAACAAAAGACGTTCCAGGTATGATCCTAGTCGACATTTATTGCCTTGCCTACCTTTCTTTCTAGTCTTCCCACCTGCCTATTTACATGCGACCCCCACGAGCAAGGCTCTACCTGGGTATGTGTCTATCCCACTTCATGGATGTCCTCTGCTCACCGTTCACTCTTACAGGAATATACTTTAGCATTTATGCAGTCGGCATGGCCGGTACTGCCTATGGCATCTACTCACTCGCCTTTGTACGTCTTCCGTTAAACCATGCATGCTCTCAAATCATTGATGGGAATGTTTTGCAGTCCAAGCCAATGAAAAAGGATTAAATACACGTATAGAGATATCCTCCCCATTCTTCAATTCATACACTCATTATCTCGTCGTGGTGTTGGACAACTCCCTTGCGTGAATCTTTAAACGTCGTTGACAAGTCATGACAGAATACATGGCATGTCTCTTTGCCGTCAATACCACGCTGCCCATCCGGAGTACATTTTGGCCTACCATCACCGTAAGTAATGATGCACGATCAAAAAGGTGAAAACATGCCAAATTTGCATTGTCGACCGCCTCCTGAATCAACATGTCTACCAAATTCTCCGTCGAATTCATCCGCTTATCGTTCCGGCCCTTGATGCCGGGTGGTGGATACACTCCCACAAGTTTTCGTTCAATAGTTCGAAGTATTCCCTTGGCCTGACTCGACGGTTTGGCTCCACTGCGCACATGATCCTGTAGGGTACCCTTGCTCAACCCGCGCCCTCTAATCTATTTTTCACTCACCGGTCTCCGTGTCTCATCTTCCCATTCGAGAAGGGGATCGTGAACGAACGTGTCGAGAACGCTCACCAACGAGTCCTTGTTATCTCTCAACAACCTCATCGCAATCTCACACGCGGTACGGAACGCGCCTTCCACTCCTGTCACGCCCAATCCGTCAATCATGTTTTGAGTTAGACGAAAGGGAATGCGTTCGGGAACTGCCAATGTTCTTCCCTATGTGCAATGTGAACGATCGGTAGATTTGGAGTAAAAGATACCAATACCTTTTCGAACAGACAGTTAAAGTCGACATGCACGACGTCGCCCGTGTTGGTGTCGAGCAGGATATTTTCGCAGTGTCGGTCACCCAGTCTACACGTTTTGTTCTATCATAATTGCTGAATAACAGACAGGACTTACCCCACTATGAATCCGACCATGGACATCACTGCGGCCGTTCGCCCATATGACAAACGACTCGACAGCCATGCCGACGGCTCGGGGAACGTCTCCACAAACCATTCGTGAAATACGGGCGGGAATCTAGCGTACGCGTTCAGTCCCACAAACGATGCACTGCAAGCGTCGACGTACAGCGGTAGAACCTTTCTCACAAACAGTACTGCAGCATCCTTGTCGGGTACCTCCTTGATCTTTCTCAACGCCTCGTTCAACTCCGAGGTCTTTGTTTATAAAAGAAAACAAGGATCGTTCACTTGTCGGTCGAGAAATGGGACTGACACGCACCCAAAGCCTGATTTTTCTCGTTTCGTAGTATCGCATCAGCACTGAACGGATAGGAATGGTGTTTGGGACCCATTGTATAAAGCCACATTCCTCGTTGAGCGGAACCACGCCATACGTACGGATATCTACCCAATGTTTGTTAAAAAGAACTCATACCCATGCGAAAAAAAACTCACGGAGTTGCCTCCTCCGAGACTCTGAGTCTGCCTTGAGCACTTTGTTGACGATCGAGTTGAACTCCATCAGCCGGGAGTCCTTTCGAAGATCGTCTTTGGGCTTGCAGAGAAACATGTACGTCTGTCCATTTGACCCGCGAATCGTAATCTTGCGTGGTTTCGCAAGGGAACGCATGATCTCGATATCGTCTGCAAACTCTGTCATGACCAGAATCAGCACAGCGCTCTCCGTGTCTCTGCACAACGCCGTGTCTTACCCGCAAACGTGGGTGCCGCACTTGGAAAAGGCGCGTGTATCGAATTCTCCGTCGTCGTCGACGGGGGTGGTAGATTGACAGTGAGCGATTCCTGCAGCGGAATGAGCAGCCCTGATCTACCCAACGCCGCCAACGTTGGAAATTCGTGATTCATGCTGAGCATTCTTCGGTCGTCCTCGATGGGATAATTGCACAACCTGAGAAGCTCCACCGTCATCGCATACGATTGTGTGATGAGCGTCTGGAGCCTCGTCCCGGCATTCGCAGAATTGTTCTGGTGTTTTACTACAATGGGCACGTCATAGCAAGGTGTACTCCGGAAAGACATACCTGGAGTTTTTCCAGTATACTCTGCCCACGCTTCCTCCGGTTGTGTTTCGTCGACTTGAGGACCGACGCAAAGAGCCACAACGCTTGCTGCGGGTACTCGCGAATGACGTTGGTGATAATCTTGTCCAAGGTTCCATGCACGTCAATGTTGGAGTGACACACTCGGGACACAAGTTGAGGAAACGCTACGAACCACTGTCACGAGATTCAGCAGTGTCATGGGCCATCAAATAAAAGTACCTTGTACGCAGGAACGTTGTCTCCTGCCTGCTGCATAGCTTTACTGATTGTCTTATATGGGGTATCTGGAATATCGTTGTCATCCTTGTTGTTGTCTTTGTTGTCATTTTTGTTGTCCCTGTCCCTGTCTTTTCCCTTTTCTTTTTCTTTCCCCCTTTCTCTTTCTCTTTCCTTTTCCTTTTCCTTGATGAACTTTTCCTTCGCCAAGTCCAACCAAAGTGTAAGTATACGGGGAATCGCCTGGTAGACATATTTGGAGCCCAAACACACAACTTTGCCATAGTTCTCAATAATGTGTGTAAGCATTTGCACGCGACGTCTGGACGACGTTAATCGTTTATGTTCTGGAAAAATGGAGTCGGTACATACTGCACATCCTCTTGTGGGAGCTGCCTGACGGACTGGTCATGAAATCTTCCAAAATGATATAGCGCGCTCTCCAACATTGCACCCTGGTAGGTAGCGGTCTGGAACGCTTCCAAGAGCCGCATAGAGTCGTATCGCGCCGACTCCATCATCCATCGCGCCCGCAGAATATGAGCCTACGAATGAGATGAGCTATTATCAAGGAAGAAACACAACGCGGATACTTGCTTTGGCTCTCGTCCGCTTCAGTTCGGCATCCTCATCCTCCGTCAAGTCGAGCATCTCTGAATCCGCCATCATACCGCTCTGATTCATTGAATTCTCAAGATCCTGGAGCGCACGCAGTGGTTCGCCCATGGCCTTTTCGAGCTTCGCACTCTCTATAAAGCAGAACCTGGCGTTTCTTTGTTGCGCTTGAAGCGTCGCCGAATAAGCGGTCTGCCATTGCTTGGCTTTACGCGCGATTTTGGCACTCGCGATCCATGACCGACCAATCTCCTGGCTAATCAAAGGGATCATATTTGGACTGTACAATGATCATCAGACTTTGAACCGAGGACACGTTCTGTGCCTGACCTTAGTGCCAAAACGGTACGTCGCATACTTAACACTGCTTGTCGAGTGCGGAAATTAGGAAGCGTGGCATCGAACCGCGCAGCGAGGCAAGTTCCGAGGGTCTTCATCAACTCCCGACGGTGTTGTGAGCGCGGGACGGCCGTGGAGATGGCATCGTAAATGAGTTCCATCTCGTGGATCATATGTAGATCCAACAATGCGTCATAAGATTGGCGGTACCCGTTGGTGCCAGCTGCCGTGATCGGCGCACCGAGGACGGCACGCGCATTGGATAATGCGGATGCCACATCATTAGAATTACCCGACCGCATGGCGAGGAGGACGCGGGCCTTCATAATATATGGGGATATCAATTCGTCGTTGGCGGTAATTTGTTGAAGATCATTCCATGCGCCCATCATCCAGGCACTCTCTGCCTCAAAGCCCGCTAGTGCAGACTCCCAGTTAGGGTTCCGAACGAGCACACCTCGTACGTGTGTCCTTAGCGTGTCTAAAAAAATGTTCACCCAAAGTAAAAAAAAAAGAGCCAGGACGAGAACAAACCGTAATGACCGAGATTCCGCAGACAACGCAAGAGGCCCAAGTGAAACTCGAGGTTGTCCGGAGACTGCTGGAGACAGACTTCCCAACAACTCTGAGCGGCCGTCCACTGTCCCGTGCTCTCGTGTTGCCTGATCTTGTGCTCCAAAGATGGCGTGAGGATGAATTTGGATATTCCCTCCATTCCATCAGGTTCATCGAGGTGAGCGTATATTTCGTGAAGATGCTCGTAGTAACGAGTGAGCTCCTGTTGTGAGCCTGGCGTCCGTCGGGATCGAAGCGCAATGATTTGCCGTTCAAAATTCTTCAAGGACCTCGCGTAAGATCTACATTGGAGGGCAGCCTTGGCCATCAGCTCGTGGTTAATGCTGGAAAGCATCGAGTCGGTCCGGATGAGGTGTTCCTCGCTCTGCGACTCCGCATTCGCTCGCGAACGTTTGTTAGTCTCCACCTTCTTACTGATGTCCTGACGAAGAATGCGTACGTACTTGCCCACATGATCGAGAAGCGTGAAGACGACCTAGGTAACAAGTCAGCACAGAAAGCGTTTGTGGTAACTAGAGCCCAACCTGAGCGCTCAGAAACTTTTTATCCGCACTAGAAGTACTTCGATCATTATCCTGGTCCTCGAGCACGGCCATTAGTTCCTCCCGTATGTCTTGAACGTCCTCGTCATTGCTAGACAATAGAATGTTCAACACAAGATGCGGCAACAAGTGAAGTGCCACCCCAGCATCCTTGTTCCTCAGGGCTGGACGCAACACGCTGAAAATCCTTCGTGCAGTCTGCCCGGACGCTCTGGAAATGAGGTACGTCGTCCACAGCTGAAGCCATTCTCGGTACGTGTTTTGTCGCGGATATATCGGACGCTCGGGTGGGACGAATGGGTTTTCAATGTTTTGAAACCGACCTTCCAACATGGGCGTGATGATCTCGAGGGTGTGTTTCGGGAGACTGCTCCACCGGTTGCGCACCTTGGCCGGCACTGGGACCGTACTCTTTGACGCGACAAGCGCCGGAGTGAAACCACAGAACCGTAGCAGTTCTTGAATGCTGTATGAAAGACGTCCCTGATACTTGATGTCGCTGGTGGAACGAAAGGTGCCGACGAGGATATCGATGAGATGCATTGCGAACAAGACTGTCTCGTTATCATCCGTGAAGTTGCGACGTACGATCATGCGCGAATCGCCTGACCCAATCTCACAGCGGTCGGGATCAATCGCGCCTAGAATCCCCATACATTCGAAAGCCAACAGTCGTAGTCCCTCAATGTCGTCCCCGTCGCGCGATGCAATTTGGAACAGCGACGACTGTATCTTTCCGACCAAGGGATCAAAGGCATCCCCAGATGCCAAATCGCGAACAAAGTCTGGGTGGTCCACGGTCATAACCGTTTTCAACTCCCCCAGGAAATGTAGGGTGATCGCGTAATTGTCGCTGTTCAACTGGGATAGTATCTTTTGCAGCTTCACGCGCGGGTCCCAGGAAGCCCTTCGTCGCATGAGTTCTTGATGGATATCCGCTAGCTCGGGAATGTTCCGCAAGTCGACTACTTCGTCTAGATGTCCTCCAGACAAGTCACCAATGTCGAATACGATGAACCGAAGACATTCTTTTGCGGTCCCTCGAGCAGTCGGTGGCAACGAGGGCCATAGTGATGCAATGGTCGCGCTGGTTGCGGCAATGTATGGTCCGACATCCCTACCGGCGAGGTGCTTGAGGAACACAAGCCACGTCGCAAGTGTCACATCCGTCAGCTCGGGGATTAAAGACATGGTTTGTAGAGTAGCCATGATCTACAAACGATGAGAACCACAGAATCTGATTTTCAAAAGCACATTACCTGGGGAGCAACGCTCAAAAGTGATTCGCGAACCTGCACGATCAACCCTCCAAATGCCCGGATAATCTGTCGTTTGGCGGGTGTCGTCTTCCTTCCCCGAATATCTTGCAACATTTCGCTCATGTAAGATACGATACCCAACAAGTTGGCCTTGAGCAGGTGTACCATCTCCGTGTTACCACTGTCTTGACTCCTTGGATTTGAGGACATGATACGACCAACTTTTCTGAGCGCGCTCACGGCCTGAAAAAGAAAAGGTTACAGACGGCTCTGTGATCAAGTTATACACGCTTACCGATGCGGCGTCGTCGGGATTTTCATTTCCTAACACAACCATCAGATCCGCCAAGAGCGGGAGCAGGTTACTGTGGACAATACTCCTGATGTCTATCGAGCGTCGGTTGGCCTCATCTGCGTCCGCCCTCACCGTTTTTACAATGAAATCAAGCGCCTGTTTCGTCTGTCCTGGGCCCTGTAATCGAAACACGTGCGAGAGAATCAAAGAAGCATCACCAAAGAACAGGATCGACAATTTCTTGCCCAATTCGGTCGCAATTTCCTCGAGCACTCTGACCTCGCGTTCAGCAAAGAGGTGGGGAAGCGCGTGCGAGCGCGTGACGGATAAGAAACTATTTGGGTAGACGCCCAAAAATTGACACATTTCCGCAAACAGCTCTGGATTTGTGCACAAGCGAGCGATGACATACGGCGCAAGCCGTGGAAGATATGGCGATAAAAACCCCTGTGGTTGCTTTTTGTGCCGCTTCGTCAGCTCGTTCAACTGATAATATTCATTATCAGTCTATCCCTTACAACGTTGAAGAGATGGACGCTCGCCTTTAGTATTGCGATACTCTTCAACACCGGGTTGCGCTCACCAAGCTGCGAAACGAGGTGAAAGACGACTTCCTCAAGAACTTGCGGATGAGCATCACTAGAAGCCATCAATGACATTCGTAACTATTCCATGAATACGACGCACGTTCCGATCAATCCCAGGGTGATCAATGTTGTCTCTTTGATTGCACTTTTAGTTGCCGTATGAAGGAAACGAACGAGATTGAAAAATAATGTTTCTATTTGTATCCAACCCCCTTGGTCGTTGACGCACCCCTTGACAAGCTGGGCGAGAGCTTGACTGTAGATGGCGATGAGCACAATTATTGACAACATTCGATCAGCACATACCCAGCCAACAGCCTTGAGGATCGATCCTTGTCGGATACCCCGCGCTGAACCAATTCCACGACAAGGGTACTGTTGCTGGCAAGTAAATAGACGGCGTGATGCTTGACGACGGCTAGAATGGCCCGATACACACTGCCACGAACCAAAGGCGTCACTCGCTCGGCAGAACCGACTAGAAGTTCGCCAAGCAAGGAAAGCACAGTTTGAACCGACGGAGTGCCCCCAATGTCATCATCAAAACGAGGGAGTAACTGCGTGACAATCAATGCTGAATAGTCGGCAATGGCACACCTCGCCTCTGCTGACCTAGATCAACTTGTCAATGGCGATGTAAAGTACCCAAAGGATCAGTTACCCCTGTGAATTGTTCCTGAGCGCCTGCCAGCCACCCCTTGCGAACGAAGCATCGGGCAAGGCATCGTTCTTCGTCCACTCGAGTTCTCGTGGATCAATTACCGTTTGGAGCAACTGTGTGGCTCGAACGCGCCAACTGCTCAGCTCTGAGAGCTGTTCTTCACCTCCTCGATCCATGGCCAACAACGCCTCCACATCCCTCACAATCCCTTCTCCATTATTATACAACGCATTCCCCTGAAAAAAGCTCTTGACAGCTTCCAATGCCGTGCCCTCTAACTGACTAAGATGTATGCGCAAGAACGTAGACGCAAGAGCCTTGTGGGATCAGTCGCCCCAGTTCTGCACCAGACATGCCAGACACACGCACCCGAAGCTCGACACCAGCATCACCCCATTCCTCTTTTGTCAAAATACCAAGGATAGCAGTTGCGTGAAACGGAGTCAATCTCAAACAGCTGTCTCCTTCGTTCGACAAAAGGGAAGCGACCGCCCTCAGAGAGGGGTGGGATGGCTTCTTGGGACCTTCTTCTAATTTATGAATCAACAGGCGGGAGAACAAGATCCCAAGCGCATCCCGAAAGCTTGGGCTCATCGGCAACACGACCTGTGCAGCCTGGAGTATTCGAAGTAAGCACCGCGACCGCACCACGTCCGTGGCCGGGCAACTAAAACAACAATCAAACGTTAGAGGGATCATTTGCGCTGTACGCCGCAAGAGATCAAGTGTGAAACACCAGGATTGCTCCGACTGTTGCAACACTCTTGATGCGATATCTGCAACGATGCTGCAGAAAATGATAAGGAACGCCTTGCTCGGCAGTCTGATGGCGTCCGCGTTATCTAGTGGGACCTACATTGACTTTAGAACGGGTTCGATATGTCATCCATATGAAGATATCCTACGGGTGTATCTACTTTGTGCATTGTTGGTCGTTTCAAATGTGGCGTCGAATAAAAATAAATGTCCAAAGGAAAATCGTCCCGAGACATGGCCAAGATATCTGCAAGGCCATCACAAGCGAGACCAACAACCAGAAAACGTGTGTCACTCACCAAGAGTGCAACCGAGTAGATCCCACAGGAGGGTATGTGCCAAGATTCTCTGAGATACCTCCAATCGGAATGGAGATGCAAGCAACTGGCACAGGACGTGCACCAGAATGTTGGTCGCCTTGGAGTACAGGGTCGTCGGGTCCAAATGGTCCGCCAGACTATCGTTGTTCGCATCGAGCCAGGACTCCGCCGACACGCACAGTGCGAACAGTCTCACAAAAAGTTTCTTCACGAGATTCTCGCCATCAAACCAGATCGGCCGCGACTGGTGCGAAACGTGATCCAAGACGTCGAGCGAGACGTGTGTGAGCGTGATGCGTTCGTTGGTCGTGTCTTGCATAATAATGGTGAAATATGGGAAACGGCCATAGACCTGATCTGCGAGACCAGAGATCATCGTGACCCAGGACGGTCTGTCGTAGACTGGCTTGTTGCCATCTGCGGTCGATTTTTGTATCAGGGATCTCAGAAACTCCAAAAGTTGCTTTGGAGCGACGGCGTCTTCGCCTCTCGGGGTCTGGAAGGTTGCAGGAACACTGCTAGATGATGGGTCGCTCATGCACAGTGAAAGGGAGTGGCAAGTTTTCAAGCCAGCAAGTGGACGCGTCGCGTACAAAAGAGAGTTACCGGATTAGGAAATGACTTGGTTACAATCAACCGACTGAAACGATCCCTACTACTTGCGACCAGCCCGCCGCTTGTCTCTAGCCTTCTCCCTCTCCATCGCCTTTTGTTCCGCCCTTTCCCCTTCCAACGAACTGAATACCTTGTTCATCCGTTCCTTGTACACCCTATCTTTCTCCATCTGCTTGTTGTGTTCCACGGCCGCAAGGAACTTGGCGTCCTTGCGCAATTCGCGAATGGCCCCCTTGCGTTCCTGCTTGAGCTGATACCGCAATTTGGACGCCTCGTTGCGCTCACGATCCGGGTCTTGTCGTCGGGTATACGATGATGAGCTGGCTTCGAACTTGGGGATATAGGTCGGGATTGGGATTGGTTTGTGGGCCTGCAAGAGAAGTGGCTTCCGGGACTGGCGGGCAAAACGCAGCAATCGTGCAAATTTGTCCTCCAACGACGTCACACGTAGCTGCGAATGTGTGAGAGGCAACAATCACTGTGGATGCAAGGCCATACCCGGACATCATCGGATAGTCGCCCGCACTCCAATCCCGAGAGCACTTGCTCGATTGGCTCATATAGCTCAATAAACCCATCGAGCGACTTGTACATGTCGGCAAACCGATCCAGCAAACCTAGGGCTACTCCTAGAAGATCTATTTTCGACTGACCTGTCGGGTTTGTCAATGTGATCATTTGCAATAGATTGGGTTTCCGAAATCCAAGATCTTTTGCTTGGGTTACATCAATGGCCAGTGGCTGGCATGCTGCGGACCATAAATCCGGACACACCAGCACACCAGGTATTGCCTTTGCGTTGGCGAACACATGGGGTACAAGGTGCAACGTGGCGTTGGTTGCAAAGTTGATGGCTTCCGGAACAAAACGTTTCGACAGAGATTCATACTGCAGGAAAAGAGAGGACAAGAATAGCCCGCTTGCGATGTCCGTGAATGATCTCACCCGACATAGTCCGAGGTAAGCACCCATGAGTAGTCGTGCAAGCGAAATGACTGGATGACGCATGTCGCTAGTCGGCCAAATGATCCCTGTCACCCGGAGAAAAATGAGTTCGGGAAATCCGGGCCATGTCCTCGCGTCAGGCTCCAGGGCACCAGTCGCCAAACCGCGCTTGAGGTTTCTGTGCATGAGAGACAGCTTTTCCACAAAATACCTTGCCGATTCGATGGGATACAATCGACAGAGTGCGAACAAGTGAGGAAGGAGAGCGGATGGCAAGCCCATTCTCGGAGCCGGCGGGGATGCTACAAACAGTATGTGATCAACGAGAACCCTCGCCAGGTGCTATAAGAAGTGATGAGAAAGGGAGGTCGCGGTCTTGAATCTGACATTACCTGCAATTTGAGTTTGTTCTCGGGACCGAGGCTGTGATGATGGAGTGTTCGGATTCTCTGCACTACAGTCGGAACGTCGGAATCCGGGAGACCATGAATGATCTCGAGGAATTCATCATGGCTTTCGGGCGCAGGAAACGTATACGGTAACTCCTTCGCAGCCTTTTGAGTTTCGGACGATCGTTGAACCTTTTGCTTTATCCTCGCTTCGGTGGCATCTTTGTCTTCCATATCGGATGCTTCGTCGCCACTTGATTGATCGTCCTCACCGAAACCATCGAAATCGGTATCTTCGCCACTGTGCACTTTACTCGCATCTTCTTCGTCGATCTCGGACGCATCACCACGCAGCTCCGCACCCAGACCAGCACCGAGTTCGCTGTATCGTTCATCCTCGACGAAATCATCGTCTAGGTCGTCACCCCCGCGAGGACGTTTCCTTCTCCGACCACCCGTGACCTCATCGTCGCTCTCGTCCGGATCCTGGCCGAGCATACGCAATCGCCGTCTTTTTTCCGCCTTTTCAAGGGCTTCCTTTTGCTCCAGCGCCAATTCTTCCTCTGTCTTTGTCCTGTCTTTTGGTTTTGCTCGTGCATCAAACGCGAGCTCGCGGACGTGTTTATCATAGTCCGTTGCGTCCTCTGGTGCAGGAGGGTTTTGGATATTATCACCTATAGTCGACGGATCGGGTGCATAGAGGATCGACCTGAGCGCATCGAAATCTTGGTCGAGTTCATGACGGATATTCTCCTCTTGTTCCTTCTCCATCTGACGACGCACCTATTCCAAGCCATTTTCATTAGGTAGTTGCCTATATGCCAAACGAGTGACTACCTTGTGTGCCTTGCTCTTGGCGATCACCTCGGCCATGACTTCTGCCTTTGACTTTTTTCGATCAGGCTACAAGAGTGGGTGAGGTGATCTGTAGTGACCAGAGGTAATGACGCTACCTCGGAGGCTTCCTCTTCTTTATCGCTAAACCCACCAAAGTGGACCTGTTTGACGGTATCATGATCGAGTTGACCTAGAGGATGGTTAGACGCGCTCTCGACAGCCAGCTGTCGCTCACCCTCACCCTCGTCCTCGTCCACGGGTAACAACACATCATCGAAATCGTCCATCTTGGACAGACTCTGTCCATAGTGCGTCAAGTCGTCCTCGTTTTCCAAATTGAATGCGGATGCTTTGGACGCGCGCTGCCTCTCCCTCGTGAATCGCTCGAGCATACGCTCCTCGAGCGACATGAATGGGTCATTTTCACCAAACCGTCGGTCGACGATACCACCGACGCGTCCCCTCTGCTCGACCTCCTTTAGCAGCGTCTTTTCTCTCTGCACACCATCAGCACGCACGTGAGGACGACAGAGAAGTGTCTACTTGCTGCATCCCAGCCTGCTTGCTCTCGGCTGGTCGTCCCATCGTACCCTTTATCCGCCGGCCACCGACAGCATGCTTGAGCCGAGTGCGCTTGAAGTCAAACGGGTTCAGCTGTTGCTGTATCTCGCGCAATCTCGCCGCTTTCTTGACCTTGGCATGTTCGGTCAACGGCGTCGCCTTTTTTTTCTTGCCGCTGGTCTTGATACCCGCTTGGGAGAGCGCTGACTTGAGCTGGGAGAGTTGGGATCCTCTGGCCATCCTGTCCGCAACCAAGTAGGGTCACGCCCTGTCACGCCACGTCGGATCGACCACCCCTCAGACAGAGTTATACCCATTCGAATGCGGTTTACCAAAGTATCTTACCCTGAGTCTGCCACACGACCTCTATGACCTACTCGCGAAAGAAAAAAGGGTCTGGTCGTCTTTTTCGAAAGCGCCGCAGTGGAGCTGGGCGTAATCATGAAACCCTGCGCTGGCAGGGTCCCTTTACCCCCACAGAGTCACACGGGTGCTTCTGGCGTGCCTCGTGTTGGTGTATTCTAAAAGGACGATAAACCTTGTGTGTCTGTGCAGGGAAGAGCTCGGGACATTGGTATTCGCTCAAGCGGTGGTCCCTGGGTGGCTCTTGAAGGGACATAAAACGATCCTTGTCGCCACCCCTGGCCAGTCTTACACATGGATGCCAAAAATTCTAATTCAAGGTATACTAGGTGCGGCAACTAAAACTCCGAATAATACTAGTACAGTCCCGTCATTCTCTGCTCGCCATCGTCTTCGTACACTAGGGGGTATCTATCATCGCGACGACGACCCACATGTTGAAAAAGGGGGTATGTTGTGATAGACATATATGTATATGTGCAATATGATCATAGTCGACAATGGGTGGGTGCGATGTAGAGGATACACAGTCGGTGGGACGCCTCGGATGATAAATAGATTTTTTTTTGGTCGTGCCACGCTATCGTCGTCGTTTTGAGCCATAGTGAATAAATAGGCGGTGATCTCGCGTGGGGGACCAAGAGGATGCGAGTAGAGGACACGCGAGATCAAGAGAAGAATAAATAACAAGACACGGCGGGATTATGATGCCAGGTCAGCAACCAGGCAGGGAGAGGAGAGCAAGAGAGGGGACGTATGGGGGAGCGGTGACGTTTGCAACGACGCCTCTGGCGTGAGACTCTGGATGGGCGCAGGGGACTGTGCCGGCATGGGTGGCGAAGCAAACTGAGCGTTATGCTGCTGTACAGGAAGTGACCCACGGCGCATGTTTTCCGATCCATGGTACACTGCCGGTTGCGGGTAATAATTGGGCGCGGTGGCCGCTTTGCGTGGCGCCGGATGGGATGGCTGAAGAGACGCAATCTCACACAGGGGAGCGTTTGGCAGACGAATGGGCGGCTGTAGGCCCGATTCGACCGGTGGGCTCTGAGAGCTGCGAGGGATGGGAAAAGTGGATATGGCGGGGGACGAAAACGCGGAAGACTGCGAGGACATGGAGCCAGGCGTGGGAGGCTGCGAAGAGCAGATGGAGACTGGCGAGGACTGAGTGAGGGGTAGGAGAGGAAGAGAAAAGAAAGAACATACGGG
This sequence comes from Xerocomus spinulosus, assembly GCA_038094075.1. Classification (NCBI taxonomy): domain Eukaryota; kingdom Fungi; phylum Basidiomycota; class Agaricomycetes; order Boletales; family Boletaceae; genus Xerocomus; species Xerocomus spinulosus. The sequence goes on along the minus strand of JBBPTN010000050.1, from coordinate 64,395 downwards.
TGTCGTCCCAATCGCTTGCCCCGCTCGAAGCATTGCTCGAAACCGAATTGCGGCGCGTGATACCGGTTTCGCTGGGCTCGCTCTTGACAGACACTTTTGCGCCCTTCTTGTCTGCAGGGGTGGACTGCTTGCGCGTCTTTCCGCCAGCACGGAGTTCGTCAAAGCGCAAGGGACGGGCGCGGAGATGGGTGCGCTCGTAAAGACCACACTTGTTGCAGACGATTTTGCCGGGATTGAGTGTGGAGCGACGCCAAGAGGGGGGTTCGGTGGTGTGGCAGTTGAAGCAACGACGACGGAGGTACTGGGTCTCCTTGCTTGCGGCGTCGTCTGTGAGCTGTACAGGCACGGCCGTCCCTTGCGCGGGGGGGAGAAAGGCATGGTGGGGCTGGATGGGGTAGCCGAGCTGGGAGGGGACGATAAGGGAGGTGTCCTCGATCTTGATTGGCTGTGGGTCAGGGTGTTCCTGTGGGTATTGGTCGTAGTAGGGCTGGGGGAGATCGTGTCGGACGTAGGGGTAGGTTGCGCGGCGTGGGACGGGGTGTGGATGTAGTTGCTGGTGGTGGTGCCATTCGGTGTAGTGGGCAGCGTCGTCGATATAAATGTCCTGGTCGTGTTCGTACTCTTGGAACGCGTTTGGCTGGAACCAGGTGGGGTCGTGCAGGATCAGGTCGTCGTGGAAGATGTGAGGGAGGGTAGAGATCGGGTTGTGCTTTGGGTTGAAGTGAAGGTCGGCGACATGCGGGGAGGGGGTGCGCGGGGTGTCAGCAAAGGACGGCGGGGAGGGATAAGCGTCGAACTGCATTGCAGCACTTGCCCTGCGCCGGACGGGCTGGCGTTATAAACATCAACGCAGTCCATGACCATATATGGCATTGCCTGTTTGGGTCGGGGCCCATCTCCTTTTCAGATGTCGGCTACTTGGCCGTACCGTTCGCTCGGATCCTCCGGAACATCCCGCCTATCCATCTCAGATCCAGTAAATACACACAAATACAAATAGTGTGACATAACAGCGTGTCTGTGTTACGTCAATGTATTCCCACGCACAGCCCCAGTGTACCCCCCGCCGCCGCCCCGAAGCACGTCCCGCACCGACATGCGCAACTGCGTTCCCATCGCCCGCAGCGTCGCACACCTCGATCATGGAGGTCGTTGCCAACTGGGGCGGACATGCTGTGCGAGCATTGTTTTGATGGATCGGCGACAGCCCCTGGCACATCCCGACCCACCCCGGCAGAGTGAAACGACGAGCGTCGCAACAGCATAATGAAATGACGAGATTGGCCTTCTCTCCTAGGTCTTGTGTGGCACGGCTCCGTCTACGCACGACAGGATAGGGACTCCCTTTTTGAGTAGCACGTGCCTTCCATGGCCATCGGGACTTCCGCCTCCGCTGTTCAGCACGCGTGCTTCCACCGGATTTTATTCAATTCCCCTCGTCCGTTTCAAACCCCGACGGGCGAGTCTGTTTTCTGTTTCATGTCGACGCCCACAACGCTGATTGGTTGGTCGTGCAATGAAGATGCTACAGCGTGGCTGGCGAGGACGCCTGTTTGGGTACATTGCGAAGGGGATACCGCGGGGTGCCTGAGATCAGGCCCTCCGTCCACATCCATATTTAGCATAGCCCCTATCCTACAACCCCGCGGATGACAATTCCACTTTGTACTACTTCTTCCGCCCTTTGCGGACTGCCCCGCCAGTTGCGCCCATGCCGCGCTTGGTACACTCGGCACAGAACCATCGCTCCGGAAGGGGCTGCTTCAGATTCACGCACGGAAGATGGAACTGGAACGAGACATGAGCACAGCCACAGTATACCGTCAGCCACTCACCCATTGGTATGGGCACTCTGGGTTGTCACACGCAATCATCTCCCCATAGCTCAGCTTTTGGCAGAAACAGTAGAGTTCCTTGTCATCTCCGTCGTCGCCATCGTCACCCTCGTCGCCCTCGCCATCTCCCTGCGTCTCTTCCCCAAAGTCAAAGTCCATTTCATCAACTTCGGACGAAACGCCGCGCTTCTTACGGCGTCCGCGTCCAGATGCAGGCACATACAAAGACGGCGCGGGAGAGGGGAGCTTGATCGACCCTTGCGATGCAGTCAGCTTGCGTTCTGTGAATCATTTTAGCACACATCACACCACCACAACACACCATCGCACTCTTGTGGGCACTCTCCTCTGTACTCGTCCGAGTCGCAGCCACCGCAGTCGCTGCAGGGAGCGCAGTCCCAGAAAACGCGTTTCGAAGACTCTCGTTGATGTGTGCTGCTGGATTTCTTCCACCAAGCACATAACCAACAGCACTCCCCGTCGTCAGCAGTGGTGCAGCACCCGCAACGACAGCAGCCGGGTCTGGCTCGCCCTGTAGCACCAACACCCGTCCGAGATCATAGTCTAGTCGTGAACGTTTCCGCGACAAGAGTTCGACTATCCGTTCTGCCAATGCAATCTTTTCGTCCGCAATCGTCGACAGTGCCTGTTGTGCCTGTTTCAATCTCTCGGCCGAGGGTGGTGCCGATGGCTTGTCCTTGCCAGTCTCTGAATCCGTTCGTAGTACATGGCGAAAGTATTTCTGACTGTCTCTGGCAATGTCCTGTTGTATGTCTAGAGTGGTGTTATCACAGTGGTAGGAACACATCGCAGACGTACCCTGGGACCGGTTCTCCTTTGTACGCAGCTCCTGCAACAGAAACTGGACCTCGCTCGGGATGTTTTCAAGCGCTACTGTCGATGAGCACGGTCAACAACAGGCAGACAACAGCCTACTGGCAATGAACTCGGTGGCAATCGCAGCCGCCTCTTCCAGATTCTGAACAGAGGGTGTGCTCATCGTGGTGGTGTGAATGTACACTCGGCATCTGTCGGCACTCCAAATATATTCAAACTCCGCGATTATGGTACATCTCTGCCGCGATCTCCTCCAACTGAGCTTTCGGCGGCAAAGAGTTTTGCTGTAAAACACTGCATCGACTCATCGCCATACCCATCGATGTTTCCTTGTCCAGTACTCGCATCGCTCATTTCATCCGTGCGCTTGGAGCGTGGGGAATGTGCAATTCGTATCTTGTAATAACCCTCCGTCTCTTCATCCACGACCGATATCGGACGCATCGCTTGTATGATGGGTGCTGTCCTCTTCTCATCACCAGCCATCCTTGTCCCATCAGCGATCCCTTCCTAGCCACGCGGACCCCACCACCGTCATGGACCCGCACCGTTCACCGACCCCCGTCGCTGTCACATCTACCGCACAGGCCCCGCTCAGGCTCAGCTATTGCTTCCGTCCTGTACCCTCCTCATAAAACTATGCATAGGCTCACTGGACAGTTTCAGACATGATCTATTATCGTTCCAGGAACACGCCCAATTCGCAGACGGAAACCTTGTTCGCGATATTGTATAGAACCCGGGTCAACACGTTTCAATCCCCCTTTGAGAGGCAGTGACCTCTGTCGTGATGCGGCTGGGTTACCATTCCACTCTGTACTCTGCGGCCGCGCTTCGCTCGAGACCTTTCAGCCACCACTCGCTCGACGTACGGCAGACAAGGACCTTCCAGATCCGACTAGCAGATTTACAAAGCTGGACGCAATTCACCCTTGGCAGTGCACGATGCAAAACTAGCAAGGTCTACGATCCCCGTCCGCAGTCGTCCTGCATTGGAGATCGACACAGGCCTTGATGTGTGTACATTGTCGGATTCCATCTCCATCTCCAACTCCCTCGCCATCGCATCACCTGCATCGCCCTATGGAGCAGACCAAACGCTCGCTCGGTCCCAGTCAATGGTAAGTTGGGGGAAAATGTACACGCGGCTGGTCCGGGAACTTGGTGCGTTCATGAATACTACCGCCATAGCCATGGCCCACTTATTCCCACCAGAGCATAGGATTATTAGGTGGGCGTCCATCTCCTCTATACCAGCGAGCAACTCCGATAGCGCATAGGTTTTCAATCCTGGGTCGTATGCGGGGACCTTGCTTCCAGTACACGAAATCAATCCCAAATTTGATTTGTATGTCCTTGTATGTTGACTCAGCGAATGCATTCCCCGTGGGCGCAAGAATGGTGAACGAAGCCAAAGACGTCTTCCAAGAGCGCGGAGCCACTCACATGACGCCTGTTCGCTAAACTGATAAGATTAAAATGACATATACGATCGTGTGCAATTATCGCCATGTTTGAATTCATGGCGTGGCGAGCCCGAGTTCAATTTACAGGACGGCCGTGTGGCACTCACCTGACTCTTGAGGAATAGTCTCCCTTTCGAAACGGACGTGTCCCTGTCCGTCGTGAAAAAAAGATCACATGGGAACACAGGATTAGTAGTCGAGGGCAAAACTGTCCGGGAGGAACCGTGACATGTAACCGAAATCCACACAGAACCTTTCTCGTCTTTGTCCTGCTGTGAACATTCGTCCGATGCAGTGTCCCTTGCTAGTGCCGTATCCTTGGAGTGTGTGAGTGGCTTAACAAGAGGATGAGAACAAGCCCCAAATGCGTACATCCGTGAGGAAAAGAAGGCATATCATTCGTCCCACAGCTTGGATGGGCTGTCCCACTGGTCAAACATGCCTCAAGGGGAAAATAAACGATCAACGTTCATCGTCACCCTGATAAGACTCAGCCACAGAAGCATACCGTGGAAAAAAGGGGCACGATGTCGACCGACTGAGCCGTCAGAATACACGCCAGGAGGTGGTCGTAATCAAGCGTGTAACAGTGTTTCGACTTGTCGTTGCGAAACCTTGCGTGGGGAATGCGACCCTGCCTGTGTGCTCGACAACGGAGAAAAACCCCGTTGGAGCGCGAGCAAGGCACTCGGACCGACCGTCTTTTTCTCTCCAAGGCTGACCGAGGAGACCATCCCGGACCGCAGCTGAAATGTAACATTCGCATGGACAGTAACCAACTACCACGTATTTTTCTCATCCCTAGACACGTGCGCTGTACATTGGACATCGTATTCGGGTCATGCGACGCAATCGGTGACTTTGGGTTAAACTGTAGACGAGAATTTGTATCCACTTGCAAGTCGCGTGGAGGGTTTGAACACTTAAGCCACAACGTTGGGTGTGCCTACTACATCCGGCTGTCACATTCGAGCCACATTCCACCTTGCTTGGTGTGTCTCACCTCACGTTCTTGGCCGTTTCTAGTTCAAAACTGAGGTGTCCGACTATTCCTGGGTAGGCACAATGTCGTTCGACCATGCCTCAGTCACTAAAGGTACGGCGCCTACTTCCGAACTGGGATCCTTGCTGACAACTCTCAAGGACTCATGATGGGATATGCCTTGACGTCCATCGTGTGCGGCATATTCGACGTCAAACACTACCTACATCTGCAGGTTCGCCTTCCCATTCTACAGCAAAATGTCGTTCTCACAACCCGACACTCACAGCTTGTCCCACACATTTCGCATCATCATCAGGTAATAAAACACTCCGTACCACATTCTCGAGGACACCCAAGCCTGAAACAGTATCCCCCTTTGCACAGTACTGGCGTCTCGCTACCCACCATGTCGCGTGTTCGAGCTCGAGCGACTTGCTGCTTGCCGAGCTCCTGCTCTATGGTGTCGGCATCAACATAGAGCGTCAGTTCGGAAGCGTCAAGTTTGCGGTCAGTGCCACGTCGAATCCCAATTCGGATTGACCGACCGTCTCACCAGTCCTTTGCCATCGTTTCCACATTGATATCCACCATTGTCGAATTTTCGTCCCTCATCTTGTTTCATCGCTTTGGTATCAATCATATCCCCGCGGGACCCACCGCGCTGGTATTCAGCATCCTGTACCAGTGGTACAGACTAGTTCCACCCGCATACCACTTTCGCATCTTTGGCGTGCCGTTGACCAACAAATCATTCACGTATATCCTTGCGTCTCAGGTGAGTTTCGTGCTATTTTCTCCTCCTGACCGTCGCATCTGTTCTCGCCCGTGTTGACGTGAGAAGCTTGCGCTAGGACACGTTCCGGGATCGTTGACAGCTGCATCCATTGGGCTGCTCGTGGGCTTCATATACCGTTCCGAGTTGATAAACGTGAAGAAGTGGCGCGTTTCACCTGCGGTCCTCCGTTTCTCTACCCGATACGTCCTTCCGTTGGTCAAGTCTACCCGTCCTCCCCGTCTCCTCTATCGTGCGCGTCCCGAGCGACCGGAAACGGTTGGATCGGTCGACGAAGTAGTCACTACCGCTCGACCTACTGTACAGACAAGTCAGACAGACAATGTGCCAGCTCAGGGCGAAGCGGGTAATGTCGTGCGTGAGTGGGTAAACGAGTTGACTGGCAGGACAGAAGATCCCGCTAGGATACGCACACCAACTGAAGCCGAGATCTCGCAACTTGCTGCAATGTTCCCAGATGTGTCCAGAGATCTGATAACGAGGACACTCCAACGCACGTGGGTTACACTCTTCATCCCAATTGAAACGCGACAACTGATCCCACAACAGTCCAAACATCGAGGTTGCTGTGGAGATCCTTTTGCAAGTCAGATGACAAGATATGAACATGTTACGCATTAGCCATGTCAGCCGTCCCATGATTAAGACTAACTCGGAGATTACAAGGCTATCATTAAGATGCCAACTCTGGATCTTCACCCTCGAAAGCATCCCCCTCCTCATCTTCCGTGGCAAAGGCTGTCATGGGAACGGAGTACAGTCGTATTACGGACTAGCAAGTCAATGTCAGTCCACATAACTTGCCGGATTGTTCCGCGTTACCTTGTTAGGATCTTTTACAAGCACATACTTGCCCTCGGGCATCTTCATACATAGATCGGTGATGGTCCGCACGATCCCCCACCCATTGGAAACAGAAACGTTGAGTTGACTGGCAAAATCTGCTGGGCGCATAGAAGCAGTGCTAAGAATGACGTGTCTTGTGTTGTCCTTGGGATTGACACGCGAGATGTACCTGCAATTCAGATAATCCTGCAGTCAGTCTAAAACGTCCATGCGATCGCACACGTGCAGCAAGGCGCGCTTTACGACCAAACGTGTGGTGGCGCACGCACCCAATCTTCATGAGATCCGCCCCTGCCAGTATGCTCTGCACCGTCCACTTTGCCAGTTTGCAACTATTGTTTTTCATCTCCGTCGCGACGACCGCACCACGTTGGGAGTCCAACTTTGAGCGCCAGTCCTGGGCACCGCCTGCGCCCTGCGCGCGTGGGTCAAACTCGTTGAGGGCACGGATCGTCACGAGACCTTGGCCATCGGCCGGATTTCCGGCGCCGGCCACGAACGCGTCCACCTCGGTGCGCACACAGATCTTGAGCTCCTCGTCCTCCGTCACCCCAAGGTCAAAGACACGGTAGCGATAACCACACGAAGCCAACGGTTCTGTCTCATCCGGACCGTAAAACGGGTTCGGGTGTGCAAATTCGGCCGTCACGTTTTCCTGGACGGACTGGAACCCAAAGTTTTGGTTGATGTACGTCGCCTCTAGCGAGAGCGAGGTGGCAGAGTTGATCGAAGGGGGCTCGAGGATGGCAGTCTTGTCCGATGGGTTGTTCGGGTTTGGTGGTGCGGGATCCTGTGGAGGGTCAGACGCGTTTTCGTTCACGGTGACCGTGTCAAATGGGCCACCGTCGCGCTTGTCAAAGAACAGGTTGTTGCCTTCGCGGAGGATGACAATGTCCCAGGGATACACGGACCGGGGGGCACACATGAGTACAGAGAGGATGACATCCGTAGCATAGACCGTCGCCGTGTTTTTTGTTACTAGCTATCATCCAAGTCAGACACTTCCCGCGGGAGGTGGTGAACGATTACATACCTGTTGAATGACTGGATCGTCGGATGTGGTGGTATTGTATTTTATACGGTCGACAAGCTGGAGTGGTCGCTCGGTTTTGGTCGTGACGCGATCGTAGATTTTAGAATAGGCGAATACGCGTCCATATGTGTCGCTTTGGGACGAGGATATTCAACGATTGGCAGGGAAGCGCATGATAGCTCACTGACATGTCCTCTGCCTCGTCTACATCCAATTTGAGTTTGGACAAGCGATGAAACTCGATCTCTTCCAGCATCGTCCACTGAGGTGAAATCGCGACGGACGATTCCCGAGTACGATTGGTCTGCAAGAATCGTACCGTCAGCGATCCTAATGAAACAAAGTAAAGGAGCATACTTTTTCCCAATCTCGCCAGCCTTTCCGGCCACCACGTTGTGCTGCCGCCCGCCCTGTAGGAGCACGAGCACCTCCTCGAGCACCTCTGGCAGCAAAAGAATTGGCGCCGCCACGTCCAGATGCTCTTCCCCTAGTAAACCCGCCACGACGAGGGGGCGCAGCCTTGTTATCGACCAGGGAAAAGCTAGATTCGTCCTCGACATGAAAGTACGCAAACGCACTCGCAGTGCCGCTTCCAAAAGCCTGAGCACCTTCCCTCTTTGATCTCCCTGCACCACCGCGCGTGTCGCGGGTACTGGGTTGGCCAACAGCAGCCTGTCGATTTTCGCTCGTCGTATCGTTCCAATCTGCAAATCGACCGAGTTTATCCGATTTAGAGTATGGCGCGTACGGAATGTCTTTGAACTTGAATTGTTCTGGGATGTTGGATTGCGATGGGCCCCATCCTCCGTCTGGATTGTCGTGAATGGGTGGTAAAGAAAACGAAGCCATATCGTTTTCGCAGATGCGGTCTATCAAAATATGCTGAAGCTACGGCGTGGGAAACGGGGCTTGAAGCTGGACAAGCATGAAGTAAGTTTGCTACAAACGACTGGTATTTGGAACTGATCGCTGGATTCTAGTGTCGTGCGCGAAATCAACAAGATTAACGAGCGCGAGCTAGAACTAGGCACTTCTGCTTCATGGCACGACGAGTACAAGGGTGAGAGGTGTTGAAGACGTTCCGGTCCAATGATGCTTAGCTTACTCTGTAGACTCTGCCTACATCTTTGTCGGTGGTCTTCACCTTGACCTTACAGAAGGCGATGTCATCTCGATATTCTCCCAGTGAGTCCCACACTTGTGTATGAGAAATTTGGTCCTAACCTCGACAGGTACGGAGAAGTCATGGACGTGAATCTACCAAGGGATAAAACTACAGGGAAAACAAGGGGATTTGGGTTTCTCATGTACGAAGACCAGAGGTCCACAGTCTTGGCAGTTGACAATCTAAACGGTGCCAAAGTTCTTGATAGAACGTTGCGTGTCGATCATGTCAAGAACTATAAGCAACCCAAGACAAGGGGGGAAGACGGTGAATGGATAGAACCAGAGGAACAAAGTCTGAATGCGAAGCCCGAGATGGTACTTGGTATGTCACCGTCTTCCGTTTGACGATGGCATTCTCAACCTCGCCCTCGTTTAGAAGATGCACCCGACTCTGATTCGGACGCGTCGTCTACGTTCTCGATTGACCCCGAAGATCCCATGAGGGATTACCTACTGGCGCAGCGCAAGGAAATGAAAGCGCTAAAGAAGTCAAAGAAGTCGAGAAAGGACAAGCACAAGGACGAAACGCCAGAAGAACGTCGGGCGAGAAAGGAACGAAAGCGAGAAAAGAAGCTGCGGAAGGCAAAGTCGAAATCGGACGGCGTGAAGGGAGTGGAAAGTCTGTTGAAGAATCTGACGAGACGAGAGCTGCGGCCAGATGGGCAAAGAGATAATCGGGACAGCTCCGGCAAGGACGCGGATCGGTCAGACCGTCGGCGGCTACGTTCCCCCGAGCGAAACGTTCGCACGAGAAGTCAGAGTCCTGCACGGCGTTCCGGACTGTCTAGGCAAAGGGACAAGGACGACAGGTACGGCGACTAGCACGAGGTGTCGATCAAGAGAGCAGAGACGGTGAATAATAATACCTACTTTCATTGATTGGATGACGTTGAGTGTGGACTTGTTTCAGTACCTGGAAACGCCTTGTTGCAGACGATCGACTGGACTGATCTACCTCTTGTCGATCATACGAAAAGGGAACTGAACCCGTGTGGGACCTGGACCTGAGGTGTCTCGCTTGTTAGTTACAGGAGATGAAATCTCGATTATTCCGCGGGGCATCATCACCTAGAGAACGGTCATCACGACGGTGTTTTGCTGGTAAGACGATGATTACATTTATGTGTTGATCGAGGAATGTCTAAATGCATGGAATTGAGCTGGTACAGACAAGGTTTCTGTACGTTGGCTGCCCGAGCGTCGCCGACATTCGGTTCTGAGGCGGGTCCGACCATCGTCTCCCCGCTCCATGACACCCATAGCGACAGAATTGAGTGCGAATGAGCGCCATTTTTGCGCCATCACTACACTTTCATTGTCGACTACAAACGTGTTCGTAGTCTATCCTTATCTGATGACAAAGCAACGTGCCACCCTCCATGGCACCAGCGACGCGCTCAAATCCATCCACACCCGCAAAACCACGCCCGAGCATCGACTCAGACGGTGCAGTGACACCCCCCGCCCGTCGTACGCCTCGCTGTACAAAATGCCACCGCCCCCGCGCAGGACATCCGCGCTCTGGCTGTCCTTATGTCGATCTTCCAAGTGCGACACAGATCGCGACCGCACCTGATGACGGCCTCTCGGAAGGACTCTCCTCCCTTCACATCGTCAGTCCGACAGAGGACAGCAAGGTACGCGCAGGGAACACCCTCAAGCGGAGGTTGTCCGTGCGCTTCGCCCTCGTACCTCAACAGACTCTTGCTTCCCTCAGTCCGACAGACACCCAGCTGGTCGAGCAGCTCCTTCAGCCTGGCATGATGAACAACGTCGTCACGCCAGCGGACAGGGTGGCACACGTCCTAAAGTGGCGAAAGACACTGGACGACCCCGACCAGTTGGACGGTCCCAAACAGGAGCCAGAGGCAAAGGCAGAGTCGCCGTCCAACAACACCGTCCGCCTGCCCTCTCGACGCATGCCATGCACGCTCTCTACCCCCTCGACAAGTCTCACTACCACAGAGCCAGTCTCGGATCAACACATCGGTGACTCTGCCATCAATGTGAACGACACGATCTATCTCTTGCCCGAGCCCGAGCCCGATGGAAAAGAACCAAAGAAACTCAGCCGCTCGATGAGCTTTGAAGAGCGCTCCTTGTTTTTACATCAGCTCACGCGTTCCTCCAATACCCCACCTGCCACGTTGCTGTCCCTCCCGCTTGCAGATCTGGACAGCGTGTGCAGCGACGCGGAGAAAATTGGTTTTCATGTCCGCGTTCTTCCATCTCAAGAGGATAATTATAAATGGGTGGTCCTTGGTACGGACGAGGAAGCCATCAATCTTCTTGCGCAAACGTTTCTCGAGGAAAAACAGAGGAGCGCGAGGGCAAAGGGCACGGACAGGAAGCTAACAGCAGTCGCAGGAGGCGTGGTGTTCGGTGCAGTCGCCACCTGGACAGGTCTTGCATTCTCTTGAACATGGATCCCTTGCTTGACGTGTGTATTATGTACTATAGCGTTACCAATTCCAAATTGTCGATCGCCCGACTCATCTCGACAGTGAGCATGGAAAGAGCATGGCATGGCAAATGAAAAAAAAAAGCAAGAAAATTAAAGGATGCGGTACATACGGCAGGTACTGCCGTAGACAAACGCTCACCCACAAGCAGGCTGGTCCGGAACATGCGTTGACATATAAGACAAGTCTGCTCGGGGTTGCACGTTTATTCTCTCCCTGGCAGCTACGAACCAAAGCCAGCTTTCACGTGCCTCTTTATCCGACGGTGAACCTCCTTAATGTGTCTCTTGAGTGACTGTGGGCGCATCTGTTTCTGGCATTCATCACAAATCACACGTTCTGCTTGTCCATGGGATCTGCGGATACGTCGACGGTGATGATGCGACACTGATGGCACCTGTCCGCGCATAGATTGCGCCACCCAGGAACGAACGCCGTCAATGCTAGTGGAGTGGACTTGACCGGTGGAGCTATAGCTAGCGTCCATCCCGGTCGTCGTTGGCACGTACGACCAAGCTTGGCATGATAGGATATCCGTTTCGAGCAAGTAAGTAGGCTGTGTTGGCGCTCCTACAGCATGGCGGTCGCCAGCGCGATACATCCACGCTCCTCTAGGAACGCTTGTGTCGGACGGGACTTGCCTCCTATTGGGTTGCATTCCGGTCAGGTTGCTCTTCTTAATCTGGCTCTGACACGTACGGGTTGGTACGCTCGGGTCCCGCAGCAGATAAGCAGGGCCTCGCATACGCATCGATAGAGTAATCATAGCCCGCGATGGATGCAGGCAATGTCCTATTCCACGCAGTTCGGGGGCATGGAACACGAGGAAAATACCTGAGCGATAAGTGAATGAAATGAAAACCCAATTACATGAGAGACTTGCTCGACTGTGTCCGGAAAAGCAGCCAGCGAACTACCGTTGCCGATGTCAGGCATGTCCGCGGATGACCACCCGTAGGGCTCAACAGTTGCACGTGCACTAGCGAATCATAAGACAGAGGAACGCGTGCGAGTAATCGACACCCACTCGGCAAAGAAGACCATAGTGTCTGTGGGTGCGGGGGCGTTGGCGTTGGCACTCTCGGAGTGCTGCAGTACGGCGCCCTCTTGATAACACGGATAGAAAACGGACCTGGTCATATATGGTCATAAGCGGGTGTTCGTTGGAGCGTAATTAGCTCGTACGGGTCAGTTTGCATCGTCTGAGTGAAGAAGGGTCGACAAGAGTGATTCTTTGAACCATAGCGACCTCCGCACACTCGGCCTTTAAATGTTCCAGGACTTGCAAGCGGCACAGCTTCGATAGACCTCTGAGGGAAATCGTCACGGTTCCGTGACAGGTTCAATCGGAGATGGTGGGTTACATGGAGGTGAGGCTGCATGGTGGACGGTAATGTGAACTCGAAAATCAGAGCGATAAGAAATTTATCACAAATCTGCATTTCTGTCACAAGGTGCATTGCGGTAAACGGTTTTGAATCTTGCATTCTCCTCGGGTCGCCCGTTCATCAGATTGATCGGTCAGAAAAGAGTGGACCGGGTGTTATGGTGATGCAGCTGACCCGGTACCCGGCGGAGAAAAAAAAAACATAGAAACTTGGCCGGAAAGGAAATTTTTAAAGTTGGGTTCAAGACTTACATTGGCATAATATTGCACCACCGAGCACGTCGGCGACTTTGCGAACGAATCACGGACCCTGTGGTAGGCAGAAGGCGTGGTTAATTAATTCGTTGGCTTAGAAGGGCCGCTCGAGCGGGAATACAAACGACGAGGCGCGGATGTGTTTTGAAAGGTTGGCGTTGTGGGGAACGGATCTACCGACCATCAATGAATGGCGCAATGAAACCGTACGATTTTATTGTGTAATTAATAGACAATAGCATGTCGCGCACGCTGCAGGTCGAGGTCAACAACGTTGATGAAGACAAGATGAAGTCGATATGAGGTCACGTGTCAAAAGGTTATTGTCCCGAATAGGAAATCTCCGAGTTGAGGTCGGAAAGGCGAAGTCGCTTGCCTGCAATGTCTATCAATTCGTTTGAGTCGTTTGAAACGTACGTACAGGATGCAGAACAAGACGAACAAGGCGATGGCGACCTGCCTACTTATGACGATCTTGCCGCCCAACACAGCCCGAATTCACGGTGCGTATAACAGCAGGCACCTTGCAGGCAGTCCTAAATATCATACAGATTTGGACGATGGAGAGGATGGATTGAGAAAAGGTGAGACAGATTTAATGCTGCATACCTGTAGCACTGACACGATGGCACCAGAGCTGCGGAACGCTATGCAGACCTCACTCCAAACGAACTGGCACGCCGGCGTGCTCGTGGTTGGGGAGAGAATCAGGATCAGATACCAGTAAGCGACGGTCTTGCGCGATTTTTGGTGCCATCTCTCAATCTTGGGACGTCTGGAAGGATATCCAAGTAGATGGTTTAAATATTCATTCAGCGTCCGACGTATCTCACTCTGAAAATCGTCTTCCACCAGCCCAATTGCGCATTCAGATAGACCGTGGTCTTCCGGATCTCCCTGGTTCATCTTCTCAGCCCAGTCAAGGCATCTCTTTTCCGGAATCCGCTATTTCTACCTCATCGACAGATCCACTTTCGCAGTCGCAACAAGACCTACAAGGAACGGCTTGTGAAGGTCTCCTCCCTACTCATCTACAACTTCATCAGTTTGGTTCGCGATTTTTGCCACACACAACCTCACCCATTCGGTGCATCCTCCCAATCAATCGTGACCGTCTACTGCTCATAGGCACAGATAATGGATTATCCGTCCTAGATATGTTCCCCATGGAATGGGCCAGTGATGGTGATGTTGGAATCGTTCAAAAGGGCCCTGGGGACGCACAGGCGCGCGTGGTATGGACAGGAGAAGCGTACGTGGCTCCGCATCAATCTAACACATGTTCATACTCAACCTTCTATTTCAGAGTGTATCAAATGACAGTCCTCGAGTACGAAGACATCGGTGAAGGAACCCCACAGGGCGTTGTACTTGCTTTGGTAGGACCCAATCCTGACGCACCGTCCGCATTAAGCGGACATCAAGAACCACTTCGGACCCTGAGGATGTACAATCTGGCAAGTCTCACAAGCCTTGCAAAGTGGACAATTGCCCAAAAAGTCTGTGCAACCGCCAACCACCATGCTGTACTAACTCTCAATAGGGGACGAATCCTGTGGATCTCCGTCGAGCCTCTGACTGGAATGTGCAACAGACCCCCGTCAGGAAACACCGCCCCGCAAGCAGTATTACACGTGGTTTTAAGCATCTTATTGAGTCCCCCACTCGTACACAGCAACCGGCAACTTCGTACGAGTCATACCTTACTCCGAATGTGAAACGACACGCCACCGCTGCCCCGGCTGACGCATCATGGGATGTAGTCGATGATCTTCCCTTGCGGTGGGCCACCGACTTTGTACCGCTTGCCAATGCCGGTTCCCGGTTGGCATGTACGAGCGTTATCTCGTATGCTTTATGGCACGAGGGTGGGTCTGGACCTGGAGGAGGGAGACACGGCCGACGAGCACTCCTTGCGGTTGCCACGAAGTATAATATTTTCTTGTATGAGACACCAAAGGGAGAAAGAGCTTTCCATTTCGTCAAGGTGAATTATTAATGTGCCTTTATCTATTGTTTGCGGATTCATCTGTGGACAGGAATTTTACACGCCAGTACAACCTCGTAACCTTGTTTTTGTGCACCAGTCGGTCCAAGATACCACCCGACCGCCATCCGAGGGCGCTTCGCCAAGACAGGCAGGACATGGCCACTCCCGTGGCGCGTCCACCGATTCTCATTTCGCCCCTCTTAATAACCGCGCTTCCATGGCACCCCTCTCACACCTCACGTACAGTGCCCAATTAGCCGTTTTCGTTGTATTCGAGAAGAAAGCGGGGGTGATACGAATCGCGGATGCAGCGGTGACAGAAGTAGAAATGCACGACTCGGGGGGTAGCGGCGGCCTCTTGGGCGGTGGAAGCTTCATGGCCACAAAAGATTCATTAAGCGTGGGCAGCTCCCTCGGTTCCAGACGCTCCCGCGCTTCCATTGATTTCATGGCGTTCAAGGAGGGAAAAGGCTCTTGGATCCTCCCCTCTATGATCGACTTACCCGCTGTACAGCTCTCTGGCGGAGATATCGCGTCCGAAAAATCGGTCTATGTGCTCACGAGGGGTAAGAACACGCATATTGTCCCCGCCCCGCTTCCGGCGGCCATTCAAAATGCGCCGCCTATCCAAGCCTTGGTATGGTCCTCCCCGCCATCTAGCGTGAGCGTGCGCGTCTGCGTTCCAAAAACGACATCGCGCACCAAGACGTTCAACTCACCGCCCTTTCTCCAACTCATCGGATTTGGCGAGGACGGCGTCGAGGCGCAGGAGATCGCGCTCACGGCGCTCCTCGGTGTGCATGGCTCCAAGGGCAAGGGCAAAGGCGTGATGCTGGTAGATCCGTGCCGCGGGCAGTCTTTTATCGGCGAGACTGGCTTCTTGGCACAGGGTGGACATTGGCACCAACCCCCTGTCGAGATGGTCGCACCACCGGCACTGGAACGGACCGATTCGTCGTCGTCGGCGTGCTCGTTTGAGAGCGTTCAGACCGACGAAGTCGTGGCTCGGCTCAGGGCAGAAGCTGGGGCATACGGATGGCTGAGAAAGTCGGTCGAAGACTGGCGGGTGTTTTGGGTTGGGGGAGACACGCGCGAGGTGGGAGGACGTGATGAAGAGGAGGACGGCGTCCTCGTGTAAATGCACGACCCAGACGTTCCATACATCTTACAGTGTTTGGAACGATAGATGGAGATTTTGCATGTAATACCATACGTCTCATGGCGGATACCGATTTACCGACACACCAAACAGAAAAAAAAAAAAAGAAAAAGGTCCAAAACAGCGAGGAAGAGTGCACTAAATATTACACGTGCTGGCAGTACCTATAGAGAGTGTCCATGAATAGAAAAACGATGGTCAGTGCAACAAGGAACAATTGTGCCCACACAAGATAAAAATGGGTAACCAGAGGGGATTCGAGCAAGACGAGAAATTCCTTTATATACGCATTAAGCGGATATCAAACAGTCCACGTCGCCAATGTTACATGCGTCATGAATTTTCGCCTCTCCGACTGGTTGACGAAGCTCGATTAGACTCGTCCAGCGATTGCCTGGGTTTTTGACCAAGTTTAGATTCAGGCCGAGAGGTCATTGGTCGTCGGTCGCGGATCACGACAAACGATCGACCAGGCTCCTTTGAGCTGGACGCACCCACATTCTCCGCCTCCTCCACGTCGTCCAACACTAATCCATCCGAGTGCCTGCGATGACGACGGATATTGAACCAGTGTTTTTTCTTCGGCTGGCCTGCATCCACGTTGGCCACACTATCACCACGAGACCCCTTCTCCCCTGCTTCAGCCAACGGATGAGACTCGGGCGCAGTCCCTGAAGATGCCGCAGCGGTGGCAGCCAATTCCCCAACAATGATCGCGGTTTGACTTTTTGTTCTGCCCGCTGGTAACCCTGAATTGGTTAGAACAGGCATCCTTGCCACATTGGCAACGGAAGTCGTTGGTGTGGGCGCTTCCTCCGGTGCTATTGTAACAGCCCTAGGGCTCTCACCAGGGCCTGATCCCCGCCGCTCCACACTGGGGAAGGTCAACGTGGAACCCTCCTTGCCTCCCGCGATCGCATAAGGGGAGTCGAAATGGGCACGTCCGCCCCCTACGCGTGAAAATCCAGAATTTGAGGTTTGGGTGCGAGGCGAGGATTCGGCACGGTCATAGGATGGTCTATTCCCAGGTCCGGGGAAGGGTTGCCAAGCACCCATGATATGGGCGCTCTCATCATCTTCATCGCTATCTTCTCTGTATGGACGTAGAGCATGCTCGGGTCGGAGCACCGAAGGAGGAGGCGCAGAGTGATGTGAGGCAGCAGAACCCTGGCCTGGCTTGGAAAACGAGGCGATGGGCGGTATGAACGATCCAGAATCACGGACGACAGTCGTATACGACTCTCGCACTTCCGATAACTTGTAGGGTCTGCGTTCACGCCCGCCGTTCCGGGTGCCACAGCAGCCGAGGATGGCGAGTGTGCCAACAAGACCGCTGTCAACAGGACGTCGTGATCGGTCAAATCCAATACGGCCGAATATGCGAACAAAAGCCTCCGTAAGCTTGACTAGCAGAATGAGGAAAAAGGCGAGATAAACGAGGCACAGCACGATGAGTATGCCATAGGCTACCCAGCCACCGGCAGCCGAGCCAATAGAGATCTGGTCGAACAAACGATGGGATGAGTGATCTCTAACACGTTACAATGGTGCATCATCCTCACCGTTGGTGTTAACACTACAAGTAGAACTGCAATCACGATTCTAGCAACACAGAACAAGAAGCTTATGAGGCTCATACCCGCCCCCGTGCCCCAGGGAAGCCATATGCTTGTGATCAACGCACTGACAACTTCCGATACAAGAATCACTATGGCCTGGGTCGTACCACTTGTCTGGCCACCGCCTATCACAACACCATTAACTAGATTTGATAGGAGGAGTAATCCCGAGAAAAGCTGGGAGCCCGGGCGATAGTGATTATAGAGAGGTCCGAGTGAAAGGATAGTGCGTGTTTCGTCATACAGCTTGGAGGTATGCGTCCGGGAGAGTCGAAGTAACAAGAATGCAGGGAGGATGACCGAAAAAACTGCAAAGGAGAGTGCTCCAAGGGCAATGGAGGAACTCGAGGTAGCAGTGGAGAATTCGTAAACCGAGAAAACAGTGACGGGAAAATGGAAAAGGGACAGCACACGAACGAGATTTCCGATCAAAACGCTCGTGTGAAATGATCTAAAGTCTGGACGAAACCAACGCCGTCGTAGCGTGGGATGTGGATGCGAAAGACCGTTCAACGAACGACTCTCGTCAATCATAGTGTCGAGCATATCCTTGCTTCCTGCTGATTGGCGTGGGCTGCGACCTTTGATTGAAGCCGGGAGGCCACCTAATAACGATTTCTGCGAGAAAAGCGCGTCGATCATCCAAATGAACAAGCTGACGACAGTAATTCCCGCCAGGATGGCAAGGAAGATGGAAAGGCATATTCCAAAGAGATTATGTGGGCCAACTCCAATGCTCCACGCAAAGGCTGCCATGCCATTCGGAGTTCCGGGGGGAAGAAGAAAGAGGAAATTTGGTATGGAAGTGTTGAGATAAAGAACGGAATTTGGGTCGCTTAGTTGATCCGAGAACGTCGACGGAGGGTTATACGCTGGAACATTCAGTGGATTCCAATACTGCGTATTAGGTATCAGGCTGACATCTGCAGTATTTTGGGCGGTATGGTGTCGTCAGCGCATTGGTATATTTCAGTAGAACTCACTGTATGTAAGAGTAGCCCACGCAGTCTGCGAGAGCAACGGGTCTAGATATGATGATAATTAAGGGACCGAAGAAATATCTGTGCAAATTGACTCACAAATGAATGGGGGCCATTGAACGGCAACCATGGATAGCGCGGCACACCATTGCGTATGCATCATGATATCGCGCAATGACGGAGTACCTTGCAACGATAAGGACAGACACGATGTTTGAGGCAGGTGACATACAGAATCTGATGAGCGCAGGGGATGTCGCTAGACGTTCACCGCTGATGGCACTGGCGAGGATGAAACCAGCAGTTTGTACACGATGCCAGAGTCCGGGTCCGGGACGACTTAAACCTCGGCCCCAGGCAGCGGTGATCCGAGCAATGCCAACGATGAGCCAATACGCAATTGCTAGACCTACGGTAGCCCAGAAGATGATATGTGCATTTCCGTACAGCGAATTGACGGGACCCGGATCAAGTGGTGTGGTTGCAACGGTTAAACAGAGGATCTCTTGCTCGTTGGTATCGAGTGCACGAAGCTGCGTGTTCATTGTGGTTAGATAGTTTTTGTAGTTGAAAGGCATGGACACCGTGAACGCATACGGTCCAGCTTGAATGGGACAGTAAGTCGAGTTCGAGGAGCTCAAGGTAGGAAGGGGCGAGGGTGGGCGTATGACATCACATAAGAAATAACCGTAACTGTAAGTGTTAATTGTGAGTGTCGTAGTGTCCATGAAGAGCGTGGCAGCTAATGGTCGCGGATGAGTGACTCGTGCAAGCAGCCGACGACAGTACATACCGAGACTTGTGTTGGAATTGATGATTTCAGTAGCAGTGTCGCCAAGGACCGTAAAGTTGAGCGAATGGCCGTCGACAATTTGCGAGTAGACGGTGTCGACCGACATTTTGCGTGAAGCATCGCCATTGAAGCAATCACCAAAGCTAAGCGTGGCAGGCTGAGCGAGCGACGAGCAAACGAAAAAGAAAAGGAAGAAGAGAGTCGTCGGGAACGCCATGCCCGACGAGGAGAACGTTGCGATCATCGTCCAAGACAGCGAGCGCGAGTCGTTGTGGGTGTGTTCATTAACGGAGGCTGCACCTGCGTCTCATCACAGCTTACCACGCCACCGCCAACGACGACCAGAAGGCGTTTCATCAGGTATTAGATTGCCGCTCATTCTCACTCAATCATACGGCATAATTCACGGTTCGTCTACTGGATTCCAGGTGACTGCACCGCTCCCGCCCTCGTCGAGCGCGTCCAGCTCTGCCATGTCCTCCGTGTCGAGGGCAAAGTCAAACACCTGAAAGTTCTCCTTGATCCGGTCGGTCGAGGTGGCCTTGGGCAACGGTATAAAGCCTTTTTGCAACGACCAGCGGATCAGTACCTGTGCAGGACTCTTGCCATGCTGAAAGAGTAATCTCAGTTGGTCATGTCCGGGGCACTGCCCGAATGGCCGTACCTTGGTTGCAATGTTGAGCACAATGACACTCTTGATCCCCTTTCCCTCGACGGCCTCATTCCCGCGAACTAATGGCGAGTATGCTTGCACAACGATCCCTTCCGATTTACAATACGACGCAATAGGTCGCTGTTGACACCATGGATGAAGCTGTCCATGTGAACATCACCCTTGTTATCGAGTGAGACGACTACTCACTTCGATCTGATTCACGGCGGGCTTCTCTAATCCCTCTTCCAAGATTTCCCTGATGTGCTTCTCCGAGCTACAAGACGAAAATGGGACTATCAGCAACTGTAAGTGTCGAACGGGCGTGCCAGCGTACAAGTTTGACACCCCAACGGTGCGTGTCTGACCACGCTTCTTGGCCTCTAGCAGAGCCTTGTATCTCTCAAGCCTTGCGGCGCGTCCGCCATAAGGAGAGTGGACAAGAAAGAGGTCATAGTAACCTAATTATCGCAAGTCAACATTTCCGCGCTTGGTTCCGTAGAGTGGACTTACTGGGGCCAAGCTTTTGAACCGATTCCTCAACAAGTCTTAGAACCTCGTCGTATCCAGGCGTCGCATATACCTTTGAAGCTTTTTTTCAAGCATTTCAGAACCAACAGAACGCAACTTCGGACGTGACATACTAATGAAGACTTGTTCACGGGGAATACCAAATTTACGGACACCTTGGCCGACTTCTGCCTCATTCTCGTAGTATTGCGCAGAGTCGACGTGCCTGGGTGCACGGTGATTCCGTGCGTAAGAGACTCGTTCAATACCAAGGACTATTTCCGTACCTATACCCGATTTTCAATGCACTCTCTACTGCATCAGGGCACAAAGAAGGTTCGAGCTGGTACACGCCAAACCCGATGGTGGGCAGAGCGTAACCTATCGTGAGATCAAATAAACCAGCCTTCCAAGTGCAATCTTGGTCCACATACCAGTTGACAAGATTACAGATTGATGAATGTCCGTCATTGGAAGAAAGCATTACTAATTACTCGACCATCTTTATACTATTGAGCAGCAAGGGACCCCTGACGGTAAGCAGATGAAGATGAAACGAGATCATCTTATCTTATCAAGATCGATGGACAAACAATGCCAAATATCCGGGCAGTCGTCTGTCGCAAATATCCGTCAACACCACCCAGTCAACATGCCAGTTCCATGGGAAGCCCTCATTCCGTTCGGTATTGCAATACATGAAGTCCACTCAAATGAATAGCACTCATTCTCGTTTCTAGGTCTCTTGACCACCATGTTCGCAGCAGCGGGCACGCTCTTGAACACCTCTAAGATGGTGCAGAACCAAGGCAAGGTACGCTCTTTTACCGCGACGTCCAATGTCACACCCTCAAACAATAAGCTAGCCTGTTCGTTACAACATCGACGCATGGGACGAAATGATGATGGACCGTGACAGACGGTTGACGGGACATTCCCGTGGACAGAAGGTACCTCTGTTTTAATTCCGAGCGCCTTGTACGCATAGCTGACAACGACCATCTCCTAGTCGGATCCTATACCTCCAGATGGTTTCGACACTAGTAGTGTCTGGTATACACAGCAGACCTCGTGAATGGTGATAACGTGTCTGCAACAGCACTTGATTTTTATACCACTGCGTGAATATTGTCAAGATAATTTGACGTGGACTCTTTCCCTCTGCATTTGGTAAACTGAGAGGTTTTTGATTGATCGTCTAGTCTGCTTCATCTCGCAAACCCTGCGCCTCGATGCAGATTTTGGTCTTGCGTCTTGGACGACTTGGTGACTACTCCTCGGGTTATGACGGGTATCAACCTTGGGGACAGGAGGCTTAACCGAGTGCAAGTACACTTCCAATGGTTGCTGGGTACGAGCATCGTGGGAGTGCCCACCTTGTTCAAACCTAGACCATTGGTACTGAACCTAAAGCACCCCATTGCCAAGTAAAGTTTTACACGTTTACACCGATGCATCGCAACTCAACTGCCCAGCACTCCTTATTTGCCTCGTGTCATTGGCATAACGAGCCTTTTGTGTCATTGAGTCCTGACACCCTTGGCTACAGGATTCGGTGGAGTTCGCTGCGTTGCGAACCAACAGCGCAACGTTCGAAACCCTAACCTCCCAAGTACTCGAGATTGACTGCGTGATGCCCAGTGTTCATAGTAACCTCACCCGTATATGAGGGCAAGGGAAAAGTATACATGCTATAGTTAACTCTGAAATGCATCTACAACTTTCACCTGACCACTTTGAGATATACTGCCTATAATCCACTTGCATGGTAATCGTAATCCAACATCTGTTATTCCTTGCCATTTAAGCTCCTCACCCAAACAACATGCTCGCAGCAACATCTACGCTTCCACCGCTGGCGTCCAACAATTGAATAGCGTACTCCCTTGTCGCTCCAAGATTAACAAGCGCCTGAACATCGCCTTCGGGATATCTTGACCCGCTGCCTGCTGCTCTAGCAGCTGGTGCACCGCCTAGGGTATGCCCTCCTCCAGGAAACCTCAACCCCGAACTAGGGTTCTGCGACGTCGACGAGCCTCCCCTTACCAATGATGATGGACCTGAAGACGAAGATACAGCCTGAGGGGAAAGGAGCGACCCATCCGCCTCCACCCCCGCGTTCAATATCCGTGCCTTCTCCGGAAGCTCGTGCTCAGGCAGGAACGACACTTCACGTCCTTGAATACGGAGCACATTCTTCTGGAGGTCTATGCAAGCTTGGTGGGCCATCAGCACATCGAGTCCAAGCAAGAGATCAACATCCCGTCCCTGATACACCATCATCAGCTTCAAAATGTCGCCATGGTGGCTTTGGCGAGTAAAACACACCTCCACGACGGTAAATGAACATGGCAAGTGGAGGTCCGCCAGTTTTAGTGGCGCGCTGTGTACCCTTCCGAGTATTTTGGCTGTACCAACGCCCCTAGCGATACCAGCTAGTCGTTTGTCTACAAGACGCATGATTCTGGGTGTCATGTACACATAACCATCAGCCAAGGTCGTTGGAGATGCGGGACAAGAATGCAGACGTACCCGCATGCCTCTGCACATTCCGGGCTCACTAATAAAACCATTTCAGTACAAGGGAGAAAGGTGAAGGGCGCAGATCTCACTTATCGTGCTTTGTGCGCCACTGTCCACAAACGCTTTTACGGGATGTGAGTTGACCTCGACCGGAACACTGGTCATGCCTTTCCATCAGCATCCCACACCCGCCGCGCCATATACACTCACTAGAGCATCGTCACCCTTCCAAACGCCTCTGGGCTGTATTCGAGTGCATGCGCCATATTCTCCATGATAGCCTGCTGTGCAATGGCTTCCTCGATCCTCCTCTGTGCCTCGATATCGAATGGGTCTGCATTGAGTAGTTCAATCTCGCGTTGCCGCGCTAGCTCAACCTCGTATTGTCGTTCTTGAAACTGCCTCCAGAGCACCGGGAATCGAGAGGGCGCGTGTTCCGCCGCCTCAGCCAACTCGGGTTGGCTCTATCGGTAGACAGCGTGAGTTTAGAAAGGACGAGAGGATCGAAACGGACCTGTCGGATTTGGTTTAGTAATTCTGGGTTGCGCAGTATATGTAACCGTATCATCTCCGCGTCCTGGGGTGCCTCCCTATGAGATGAATGACGACCGAGGGCAAAATGAGCGGATCGCGCGTGCGAGTGGGATGAGAGTGTAGACGCACCTCCCGCCGTGGATAGATCTTCGCCTCAGCAACAGCATGTCATTGTCATGCACGCTGAGATCCTTCATCGTTGTCGATGGTTGGTTGAGCTCGCGTCCGTTTAGCGAAATGATTTGCTCAGATGTAGGAACGCCAGACTACATCCACAGTCACGAAACTAGATGAAGGAAGGGTTCATACAGCATGGTCCGGTGACTCACCTCAGCCTCGAGGAGGGCCATGACATCCCCGAGCTCCATCCCAGGGTCGATGTCGACGGGGTAGCTCTCGCCACTCTCAGTCGTGATCGTAATTCGCATGGTCAAGGTCTTGTAGACACCTTTTGGAGTCGTTGGGGGTAAATGTGAGATGTGGATGAAGAGTAGTGTGGCGTAACAGTGTATGTACTCGATCGGGAAGGTAGTGTATTACTGTAGCAGCTCAGACAAACGCAAAGGTCCTAAATACCTCTACGGCCATGGACACGCAAGCCCTCCAAGAAGGACCCAGAAGCCAATGGAAGTGCAGACGACGCGTCAGCATCTCGGTCAGCAGGTGCAGTATGCAGTAGTACAGCAAAAGGAAGGGACGCAAAAGGCCGATTGGATCAGTTGAGCGCTATTGTCGAAGTCCTCGCGCACCCAGTCGACTCCGTGTGATACCAGAGCTGTGATAGGAACAAGGTAACCATCCGGTGGGACCACGAACAACATGCAACTCACAACTTTGACGCTCCACCACGGATGTTGGACATGAGAGCACTCTCCAGGGCAGAGGCAGACAAGCTCGCGTCTGACATCCACGTCTTTTCATTACCGGACACGCCTTGTACAGCTAGAACAATCAAATGCTCACCGCTTAGATCGCTGAAACTGCTTGCTGAACTCCCCTGATTACTCTCTCCTTCACTTACACCTGCAGCTCCCAGTGCGCCAAATCCTCGACGCGTGTGTGCATGCCCCCTTGCATTCCGAACGGACACAGCGGGCGGCGAACTAGACTTGGTTGGCGATAGGTGCCGTTGCATCGGAGAACTGGCAAGTGACGGCGATTGAGAGTTGGGGTGTAGGTGAGACGTTGCTTGCGTTAATGGTTGAATCGGAATACGCGAATGATCACGCGAGGATGCGTGGTTATGTACCGGTGGTGAAGAAGATATCGAAGGCGATGAAATAGACGGGATCGAGCCTTGGGGTGAGGATGAACTCGACACACTCGCACTGTGATCCCTGTCCCGTGCAGCACTCGCAAACTCTGAGAACCGAACATCCAGTCCCGTTTGCTCGTTGAACCCCAATTTGCTTGGAGAACCCGGCTTGATCCCAACTCTAATGCTCCCTGTAGGATTGGCAGAGACTGGGATGGCAGAGGCAGGGAACGGCGGACGGCCACGCACAATGCCTTGCTTTTTCGTATCCTCACGTTCCTTTCCCTTTTCAGGGGACACTGGCGACCTCACTAGTCCGAGTCTCTCGCTCGTCATCATCCTCTGCAACTGCGCGAGTTTCTTTTCCAGGTGTTCCTGCTCTTCTGCCTGTCTCTCCATCTCCTCTTCCTTTCTCTGCGCCAGTTCCTCCTCGTCGCTCGATTCGCTCTCAGCATCGTCAGAATAGGGGGAAGTCATACGAGGTGGCATGGACAATGGACCCGCGGGGCGTTTAGTACCCTGTAGTGTCGCTGTGGACGAAGATGTCCTACCCACGTGTCCCAGCCCACGCACCTTGGACGGGGACTTGAGCGTCAGCGAGTTCAAGCGTGCTCTCACACCCAGCGGTGTCATCCTCTGGCTCGCTGAGAGTCGCTGTGTGCCAAGGGAGGGGCCACCTGTGAGCTTGGCAGGGATCTTGATGGACAGCGGACGGGGAGATGAATGAGAAGACGTGGCATCTGGTGGGCGAGGCGTAGGAATGGTCGGAGTGGGTGGGGCAGCAGGAAATGGAGTTGCAGGGGTCGAAAGAACGCCACGGATGTCTTGTAATCCACGCAGGTCCTCCTCGTACCGGGCCTGTGCACGATAGAGGAGGTAAGGCAAGGGTACTTCTAGATGGGCAGCAAGGCCTTTCCCTGGAAGCAGCTTCAATAAGAGAAATGCAGAAAGAAAAGCGAGACTGTACAGTCTGTACCACCATTATCGCTCGTCCGACTGAGGGCGATGACTTCCCAGAGGATGTTGGCTTTCTCTGCGTTCCATTCTATCTGAGCGAGTCATCTGGGTGGCTTGTCTAGACATTGTACCAGGACACGTACATGCGGAGGATTGGCGTGGGGTTCTTCTGGTCTGTTGTACGGAAGCTGGACCACGACACGTATTCGAGGTGTGTGCATTGGCGTACGAATCGTAGTCAACGACGAGCAAGTAGTACAAAGCCAAACCTTCCAGATTCGGTGTCGTACACTCCTTCACCATGTCCAACGATCAGCGAGAGTGCATCGACGTCGAGGACGACGAGCAACGACAGAATCGCATTGGTTCGTTGTCTTCCTG
This sequence comes from Xerocomus spinulosus, assembly GCA_038094075.1. Classification (NCBI taxonomy): domain Eukaryota; kingdom Fungi; phylum Basidiomycota; class Agaricomycetes; order Boletales; family Boletaceae; genus Xerocomus; species Xerocomus spinulosus. The sequence goes on along the minus strand of JBBPTN010000050.1, from coordinate 37,976 downwards.
ACCTGTCTACCATCGTTCCTTGGAATGACTACCCTCTCCTAGGTGGTCTCCTTGCGCGATTGAACACCTCGTCGCCCTCGACCTTGGTGTCTTCCAGCCCCGTCCTAAACATCGGGCGCGAACGACCAGGCCCGACAGAACCCCCCACTGAACGTACGACCCGTCCCCATTGCATCTGACGATCCCCGATGATCCACATCACCACTCAGTCCTGACACGCGTCCAAGCCTTCCTTCCCGCCATCTCTGCCTCCAACGAGGCGCTTTCTAGAATGGATCCAGAAGACATTGACATCGAAAACATCCAAGAGGACGATGAGCAGTACATTGCGATGGTGTGTACCACGGCTCTCCTCCTTCACTCCAATGGGCTGTCATGTTCATGAAACTTTGTCCTGCCCTTTAGAACCTCGGTCTAGGTGTCTTTGAGGGGAAACCCACTGCTGATGCAGGAACTCGCTCGATAAGCCCTTCCTCTGAAGCAGACTCGGAGAGTGAGTCAGAATCAGAGTCAGAGTCAGAATCCGAATCCGAGTCTTCACGCTGGAGTGCAGAAGAGGACTCAGACGCGTCTTCCTCTTCTGACGACGACTCGGATTCTTCAGAGTCACAGTCGGGTTCGTCTGTCGACATGAAGCCCGTCTTTTCTCGTCCTATCAAACCCCTTCCAAGACGGGTGTCGGGGAAAACCATAATCCAAGTCTAGGGTCTTTTGATTGCATCTGCGTGCGAATACTACATGAAATCTCACTGTGGAATCTAAGACGTCTTTCTTATTTGGGCTGCTACCAAGCATACCCGTACGTTGTGCCAATCGATGTTTATGTTTTCCGTTGCAACCAATCCAAGTATCTGTCCATGTATAATACGCAGAGGATTAAATACAGTGTACATCAGCGACACGGTTGATACAATCAATAAAAACTGAGAAGAGCAGTCGAAAATAGTGCAAACTATATGAATCTGATGCCTACTCGTATCAGCCCCCCATCACGCCTGGAGTCCCATCGGCAGAATTTAGTGTAAACGATGACCAAAAGTCGTTATCGAAAAAGATATCGGGTCCCATGAAATAACTGGAATCGTTCATCGGGAAGTTGGAGAAAATGTGTTGGGCGTCCATGACGCTGGTGGCAACGCTGCCTCCTGCATTGATTCCTGGGGCCGAGCCACCGGCTGCATACACACCTGCACCCATTCCATTCGATGTGCTCGTACTCCTACTTCCGCTCGAAGAACCGACCTCGGCCCGAGTGTTTGTAGTGAAATGCTTGACCATAGGCTTTGAATACTCCTTCAGCTCCGTCGTCGATCTCTCGATCCTCTTCCTGAAGGCGATGACGCCTGTCTCGATCAGCCGAGCACACTTGGCAGCGAAGTGGTCGCGCGAACAGGCGATGAGCGACAGCCTTTCGATGGTCCTCGCCAATATCGGGTCCGAATACCCTAGCATCTGTTGACCCGCATGTTCCAGCACGTTCCATTTCGACATCATGATGAAAATCGTGGAGAACGTGATCATGCTGAACAAGTTATCCGGGGCAGTACGCAATAGCTCAGGCTCCGGCAACGAGATCGTGGCGATTAGCACTGCCTCGCTGAGGACCAGAGCATGGTGTCCCCAACTCTGCGCCAGGTTGACGCCGTTGTGTTCGGCGAGGAGAAACCACGGACTTTGACCATCGGATTTAGTGTGGGCAACCTTGATTTCCGTGAGTGCATGTACGCAGACGAGCAATCGGCACGACTGGTAGTATATATGAAGCATTCGGAAGTAAAAGACTTCGTGTTCTGCTAGGACTGGGTGTTAGGGTCAGGACTATCCGCTTATTAATCCGGGGATTCGAAGGATGTGGCGAACGAATAAGCCGAAAGCATACCTGAAAGCGGAGTGATGAGACGTTCCAGGACGTCCATGTGAACGAATATATCAAGCACTTCTTTATAAAAGACACCAAGCTCGTCGACAGATCGTAGTCGTATCGAAAGCCCTTGTTGGGTGGTTGCAAGAAGTTGGCAGAAGAGAGACAATCGCAAGTCTCGAATTGCACCAATGGTAAGGGGTGACACTGAGTTCGTATCAAGCACCTCACATATGAGATTTTGGCAGTTTGATATGGGCTCTCGGCCAGTGCCAACACAGAGCCTTGAAGACTCTAGTAAATCTGCTCATGCTACTGGCGAACACAGCATGTACTTACATCGATTCGACGGCGTTGAGGGCAAACCACTGGAATTGGATGCAACTTGGTCAACGCATGTTCAAAGATTGACTGGCGGGACGCACTAATCGTGCTTTATCGAGTGCTTCGGCGAGTTCTGCGCTTGGTGGCTCACTCGGTTTTTTCTCATGACAAAGTGTCTGAGCATATACCATGGCTTCGCTCAGGCGAAGGTTCATGGCCATGCTGACGGCGGTTGCAGCTATCAGTCTTCCGTCACGGGGCTCTCTCGGTGATGCATCGCCAACGGGCTCCCACATTGAAAGGACAAGGATGGCATGAATTGCATCTGTGGAAGGGAGTGGGTTGAAGGATTGCTTGAATATAACCTCGTCGGCTAATCGGTAGAGTTGCGGAGTGACAATAGAGCGTATTGATGGGTCCAGATGCCGAGATGCTACGCAACATTGTGCGAGGCGCAGCAAGGAGCCATCATTGCGGTTGCTTGGCTGTAAATTTAACCAGGGGCTGTATTGTTCCTCGAATCTAGAAGATGCTCAATTGTTGAAAAGACGAAAATCCACAGGAAGGCTGACACGCACATCCCAACCAGGTATTTGATTTGCTCACGACCCAGCAAGTGAAGGAGTGACTGGTCGACCTTGGAACGAGAAGACTCTGCGCTGTTTGTTCCATTGCGCGTTAGGGCCTGTATGACAAGCATAGGGACCATATTGCTCTCGAATCCACCAAGTTTTAACAGACCCCACGGAGAGTGTTTTTCGGGTAGGAGGCGTTCCGGATGCAAGAAATCTAGTTCTTCCACGTCGTCTGGCTGTGCTCTGAGCTGAGAAAGACCATCTGAGCGAGATTCGCCCCAGACTTTTGAGTGTCTCCTCGTATCGTCTACTTGCACATCCTGTGGCTTCTTAGGAGGTGGAAGGGAGGATCTGCGATCAACACAAGGCTGAGCTGGGATCTCGGGTTGATGAACACGCGCAGAAGAAGGCGCAGGAGAAGGCCTAGATCCATCCTCAAAGGAACAAGAAAGGCTGAGTACTTTGCAGCGGTGGCATTGAGAACCAGAGTTGTCGCCATCTAGCATTTCGCACCGTGTCTTGTGCTTCCTACATGACAGACAGGCCTGTGAAGCTTTCGCTCGTTTTGCGGGTGGTATGCGGGGAGAATGTGCACGCTTTGAACCGGTGACGGGCTCATTCATGGCTGGAGTGGTAAAGGTAAAGACGCAAAGGTCAAATTTGACTTAGCCTGGGTCATCACCGCGCCTAAGGGGTGATATTGCACCCGCAAGTTCAAAGTCAGCGTGCCCCTGAGCATGACGACTAGAGGCAGTGATCACCTTACAGATTGAAGCGACTCAGCGTCGACGACCATCAGGCATTTGGATCGAAAGCGCGTCCTCGGTGAGCTTGTTGGCGTGGGCCGATGAGTCACATTGCTGACGCGACACGGTACTCATTTCTCCGGGTGGACCTTGCCAATGCGATGCACGATGCTGTATCAAAAGGACCTCTGGTCTGTCGCTGACGGTGGACAGACCCCGCCTGACCCACCGTGGTGGGAATACCAAACGAGATCTTGGCCAAATATTCGACGTGGCATTCGGAAACTGGGTGGTGATACTCCGACAAGGCTATGCTTCTCGCGGCCTCGTGGCTTCTGCCAGAACATGTTGAGTTTGATGTACCCATTCAGTAAAAGCCCAGTGACTACCGAGACTGTACATGGACGGACGGGCGAGCCGTACGTTTACAAGACGACTCATTACAACAGTCTTTCAACTGAACAGCGAGACTATCGAGTTCTGCGGATTATCAGGCCAACCACTTGTTCGTCGGCACACAGGTACCAGGGACAAACGTTCTCAATTTTATCGCGCCATGTGATGGTGCTCTTCATTTAAATTACTCGCAATGCATGAAGGAGTGTGTCTTTGGGGAACGTGGCCGCTCAGTTACGACCCTGGAACAATCCAGAAGAACCCTATAAAAATTTAAATGGGTCCCCCGAGGCTATGTACGTGCTGGGGGAATACTAGGTCGAGGACCGCTTGGCCTACCTTTGCATGCTATGTCGGAAATTTCTATTCATCCTCATCGGTTGAAAGTGACGGTATATGGTCGATGGAAGACAGTGACTCAGATTTATACAATCAACTCACCTTTCCGCAGTGATTATGGCTTCAGGATCCGATGTGTGTGCACAGGGATTTATATAATCAGAACGTTGTTGGGTTACCCTCCGCCCTGTACGTGGTGAATATATTATGGAGTAGGGTGTCTCAAATTCCATTTTGAAGGGTTTAGAAGCAGGTGGTTTCAGCTCTGTTCACTTGTGTTCCGCTCTTGCAACAATAAGAACCATTTCGTTCCCGGAGCGCAGGGCCCTCTTTCTGGAACTCCAAGACCCCCCGCTCTATTTCAGAAAGATGGCGATGGTCCACAATGATACGCCCAATGCATTACTTTTTCCATCTATTCTCCAACAGTCTTTGCTCCCATGTTTCTGCATTTCTGGTTACCGTACCATTCAGTTAGATCCAACTAACAGGAAGCACGGTGGAAGAATAAGTTGATCAATATTTTTCAAAGGGCGACCTGTGTTCTTGCTAACGCCATTCAACCTCATTGCTGCTGCGCAGCCGAACCGATCCTATCTCGCCTGGTGCTATCTCTATTGTATCATTCAGCAAATTCGTCGCCACGTACTAGTAACACGGATAAGACTCACTGTTTTATCGCGGGTCTCCATAGGCTGGTCCTTAAACTCTGTCTCTGATTTCAGTGTTGAAACATCGACGAAGGATATAATTGATGCTTGCCTGAAACGTCGTACCTTTATCTCTTTGGCATCCCGAAAGTGTTTGACATGGACGGACGGATAGAATGTGCCTCTACGGCCCGGTACGTTTACGAGGACAGTAGTAATGCGATTGCGATTCCATCGTCTCCTCTACCACCCAGAAAGCAACTGACCCTTCCGATCTCAGTTGCAAAACCCGGCGGTAGACCGCCTAGCAATTAAAGTGCTGTGCTTTATCAGATACCGCACACGTATCAGATTGTAAAAATCACATTACGATGAACGTCGGGCGTCAGGATAAAAGTAATGTCGTGGCGAATCTAATCACCAACAGCAGGGTCGGAAGAGTAGGTCAGCAACAACACGAGAAAGTGGTCAATCCAAACTCACATGTTGACGTGAAATTTATTCATCCCAGCATTATACCCCGAAGAAGGCTTCTAGCGGTTTTACACTAATCCCAATGTAGAGGCGCAATGGAAACATTTATTTCCCTACAACCGAGGTATTGCCGGCCCGGGGCGTAATGGTCGTTGAATGAGACAATAGTTTCGGGTTGATGACACGAGAGGCCCACAAAGAACAGGCGTGTGTTGCAGTTTGGCATCACGCGGGTGATCCTCTGTGGAAGATTCGTTTTCGATGGAATCTAGATCAGTTGCGTGAGCATATCGATGCGTGTACCTTGCTTTTCGGTTTCGCTCCCACGTAGCACAGGCACTTTACACTCAGCGGGGCTCTCTAGTCATCTTCCGGTTGTCCTTGGTCTAAAGTCGGACTTCGCACCGATAGAACCTGTGTCTTCCCCACGATGGTCGCCGCAGGAATAACGATAACTGTTTCAACGAATGTGTCATGTAAGTGTTGGAGATGCTGCCGTCAACGTTGGATATCTTTGCTACGCAAAAGATAAGCAGAACTTGTTTGCAGGGCGCACTAACTTCTATCCGCTTTCTTTAGTATCAGGCAGGCCGGTCCGTTTGATCGGACTTCCATCTGGAAAGGTGTTTGAGACTTTAACTTTTTGAATTGAGTCCGGATCGCGAATGAGGGTACCGTGAATGCTTGTTGGGTGGTAGGCACCCATTGAGCTCTAGATCTGAAGCAGCCTAGTTTGTTGCGATGTCGACTATTGGCAATAGCACTTGAAGTCAGGAAAGTGGACTAACTTGTGTCAGTGATCAACCTCTCGATGGTACGCAAGCTTCCTTCGTCAACTTTGACGAATGGCGCTCCTGCACGAGATGGAACAGCAATATGCTGGCTCTTGCCATGTCGAGGTCAAACAACAAGAACATCGTCACAAGTTTCTTGTGGATGCTGATGCTGCCAGGCAGGATCGGAATGAGATTGTGACCGTCGTGTGAAACTGTATATAGGGTCGCTCTCAACGATGTCGCCGCGCGGAGTGTGCCATCTCTTTCATGGAGAACAGCTCCGACGACAACGCTGCAGATATGGCAGCGGAGCTGGAGAACTTTGTTTACGAACTGATGATGCAGCCAGACAGAGAGCAGGTGGCCTCAGAAATCGGTGGTGAGGAGTACCTTTTTGTTACTGGTCTCGTACCAAGGTTCTTTGCAGTGCTGCAGTCTATCTACGGAGACGACGCGATTCGTCTCTGGCGTGGTTCGAGAGCAGGAAGCCCCGGGTACAGTGCAAACCAGGGCTCTTTGGCAAGTAACGAGGGGGACACCAACGTTCGTTATGTGGTCTCACTCAGGTCTGTGTATCATTCTCATTTGCCTCTGTTCTCGCTTCTTACGCTTTGATAGCCTTCCATCTCACGGGGATGTGTCTATTCGTATCCTCGTATCTTTACCTCCTTCATACCCCGCCGAGAGCCCTCCCCAACTACAGCTCCTTTCACGCTATATTGGTGCCTTTGGCGTCGACTCATCTCTCTTTGGGTCGATACTCCGTACCTTTATTTCCACATCTGGTGTCGAGTGGTCCCCAGATACCGTCTGTGTCTTTGACGGACTTCAAAGCATCCTTGAACGATGCGAAAGATGGTACGAAGACAAGCTGAGCGGAGAAAAAGTTGGCGAGCTTACCCGAGAAGACACCTTGGGACGTGATTCAATTTCACAAGAACCGCCAGAAACCACGAACGAAGGCGAGGGGGGATTGGCGACAGTTTCGACATCGATACCTACTTCCGATGACGTGGCGCTGCCGGAAGGCATCAAGCTTGTCGAAGCCGAGCCGATTGTGGATCGGAGGAGCGTGTTTGTGGGACGGGCATGTCAGATATCACATCCGTCGCAGGTCTGTTGGGGCGTCTTTTTCGTAGCTGACTCATGTATTTGGGACCATCCGGCTGATAAAAGTTCTAGGTTCCACTTATATTGAACCACCTGATGTCTGATCGACACATTGCTCGTGCGGCACATCCGATCATCAACGCCTGGCGCTGTCAAGTTGGGAACGTACTCCATCAAGGTGGGTGATAACCCGCAAATTAAATGAGCGCAAAATGATACGATATCAAAGACAATGACGATGACGGCGAGACCGCGGCGGGGAGCCGGCTTGCTCATTTGCTGTCCATTCTGGTATGAAACGTTCGTTTCTCTGCGGTTTGGCTTAGCCAGAGGCTTGATCTAGGAAGTCAACAACGTGTTGGTTATTGTTACGAGGTGGTTCGGGGGAATTCATCTAGGACCCGATCGGTTCAAGCACATCAATCATGCAGCACGGGACGCATTGGAGATGGGTGGCTTTTTAGACCGAGCAGAGGGAAGCAAGAGCGGGGCAAAGGGACGAAAACGCTGAGCTTTCGGTGCTTGATTAGATGTCGTATATACCCGGTTATTGCACGGTTATTGCATACAGCGGTAGTTTCTCACGATCATAGCACCCCAACCTTGCTGGTGACTTGGTCGGATATGATACCACTCCGACACCTTCCATCCTCGATATCCTTCAGAGTCCTTGGGCAGAGAACGCCATCGACAGCAACGCTTTGTCGCTCACGACCGACATTGTGGTACAGAATGGCCAGCACAGCTAGTGCAAGCGTCGTATGTTCGACCCATTTACTTTGTCATCACACTGGCTTACTCGTTATTTTCAGTGGGGACTCAAGGATCCAACGCTGATCAAAACGCAAGGCTATATTGATGGAAAATGGGTGGACGCTATCGGGCGCGAGACGATCCCGGTAACGAGTGAGTACCCCTTCATGATCACACCCACCGCTTCTATTCCAGGTTGCCCATGGGACATGAATATTCACGCTCTATCGCTATAGACCCTGCGACAGAGGAACAATTGGGTACCGTTCCTGAGATGGGGGTCGAGGAGACCAAGGCTGCGATCGCGGTTGCAGCAAAGGCTTTCCAGACATGGGGTAAGACGACAGCCAAGGTGACATTTGGAATGTCATGACCGACCTCCGAGTTGTTCACCTTGTTTGATGACAGTACCGACATGACCTTCTCGTCAAATTTTTTGGATTAATGCAAGAGCACCACGATGACTTGGCCCGCATTATTGTGCGTCGGCAATGCATGCTGGGTGTGATCTGATGTTGATGTGGTGTTAGACACTGGAGAACGGAAAGACGTTGACAGAAGCCAAGGTAGGCTAGTCTACTTGAGGCCCTGTGTGTGTATCTCACATGGTCATTTAGTCGGAGAATGTATACAGCGCATCTTTCTTCGAGGCAAGTAGCATATACTCTGGGTATTGTCAAGTCTAACTGACTTGGTCTTGCAGTGGTTTGGTGAGCACCCTGGTTGATATGTGAGACACGATGCATGACGGGTGATTCAGCCGAGGAGGCCATCCGGGTATATGGTGGTAGGTTCTCTCAAGGTGGACTATCTCGAGCACATACATGATCTCCTTCGCAGAGCAAGTCCCCTCACCCATAACCAACCAAAGGAATGTCGTGATCAAGCAACCTGTTGGTGAGTCAATATGCTATACTGGCTCTACCGTTTCGTGATCAACCAATTATTCCATAGGCGTCGTGTAGGCGTCTCGTCATTTGATGGCACACGTACTCACTGTCCTGCAGGTCGATCCTTACTCCATGGAATTTCCCATCTGCGATGATTACCCGGAAGCTCGGTGCAGCACTCGCGGCAGGCTGCACGGCGGTGATCAAACCACCACCCGAAACACCTTTCTCTGCGCTTGCACTTGCTGAAGTGGGTATTAACCTAGCACTCGTATAACGACTACTGAAAGGGCTTTCCACGTAGCTCTCTCGACGTGCGGGCATACCTGATGGTGTCATCAACATGGTTACGACACAAAAGAATGTTCAAGACGTTGGTCGCGAGATGTGCGAAAACAGGATCGTCCGAAAGATTTCGTTTACGGGCTCGACCCTCGTTGCCAAGTCGTTGTATAGCATGGCCGCTTCGACACTGAAAAAGTGAGTGCTCGTGTCGCTTGCGCTGTTCGTGGCCTCCACTCACTTGATAAAAAGAGCGTCGATAGAAGCTGGTGGAAATGCACCATTTATTGTCTTTGATGATGCAGATATTGACAAGGCCGTTGAGGGTGAGACTTGAACTCTGATCGAGCCCGGGTCTTGCGTTGACGCTACTCCTCCCAGGTGCCATCATATCCAAATTCCGTGCATCGGGCCAGACGTGCGTCTGCGCCAACCGAATCTACGTCCAATCGTCCGTCTATGCCGACTTTGCATCTCGACTCGCCGAAAAAGTGGCAGCGTTCAAAGTCGGGAACGGACTCGATGACACAACGTACGTGCTCGCGCCCATCCGCGTGAACATGCGATGACGACGCGCTCGTCTTACAGGACACACGGCCCGCTCATTCACCACCGCGCCGTCGCCAAAGTGGTGCGGCACGTCGAGGACGCGGTGGCACTCGGTGCCAACATTCTCGTCGGCGGCCACGCGCTCGGCACCAACACTGACGCGAACACGCAGCCAAAGTCTGTTGGGTCGTTTTACCCACCTACCGTACTCTCGGATGTCGCCCCGAATGCGTTGTTTGCGCACGAGGAAACGTTTGGGCCGGTGGCGGCGTTGATCAAGTTTGAGACTGAAGAGGAGGTGATTGCGATGGCCAATGCGTCCGAGATGGGTTTAGCGGGCTATTTCTTCAGTCGGGATGTTGGACGGGTGTGGCGGGTTGCGGAGGCGCTCGAGGTGGGGATGGTGGGTACGAACACGGGTTTGATCAGCAATGCGAGTATACCGTTTGGAGGGGTGAAGCAGAGCGGGCTTGGTGGGTCCCGTTTTATGTGGAACAACGGCATGACGTTGACGTTTTTTTTTTAAATCCAGGACGAGAAGGAGGACATGGCATTGAAGAGTATCTGAACCAAAAGCTGATCGCCTTTGGTGGACTCTAGTCGTCCATCTTGCACTATTTATCCTGTGCTGTGCTCCCGTTGCAACATGTTGTACTTTGTGATGATGACTAGATCGACAGCGTTTTACAATGCAAGAAACAAGATGAGCGATAGTACAACATGGGTTCTCGTTTGTAGCAATTAAAATCTGGCTTTCGCTTCTGCTTGCTTGCCCTCCTCCACGACGGGGTTCACGAGTGTCCCGATCCCGTGCCCGATCCATACCTGACAATCATCGCCGTGTCGAAGGACGATGGGAGGCTTCCGCGTGAATCCGACGCCGGCAGGTGTACCCGTGAGAATGATCGAGCCAGGTTCGAGCGTGGTCCCTTGGGAAAGGAAGGCGATGGTTCGGCGTACGGAGAAGATCTGACCTCTTCGAGAGAGGTGAGTAGTGCTGTGGCGCCCATGTATGGTAAACGTACCCGGTGTTGCCATTCTGGAGCGTTTTGCCGTTGAGCGTACACGTGAGAGGGAGGATCTGTGGATCGGGAATGGCACTGTTGGAGACGAGACACGGTCCGAGGGGGGTGGTATTGTCTGCGAGGCATGTGTTGTTTGAGTATACACAAACATCAAGCGAAATGAGGGACGCACCGAACCCCTTGGAAAAGTTCCACTGCGAGGTTGTCATCTGGTGTTTGCGAAAGGAGACCTATAGGAGGGTCTGTAAACAACAGGAGACGCGGGTCGATCGGAAGGGCGACACGGATCGTGCAGTGCAGCAAGGAGACGTACGTCGTTGGCGGCAGTGTACCCGAGGACATAATCAAGTGCCTCCTCCTCGGACACGTTTTTTGCCGTTTTACCAATGACGATGGTCAGTTCAACCTCGTAATCAGAGAGATGTTCCTCGACGGGCTGCGCAACGTTGGGAATGTAAATCGGCGCATTGGGTCCGATCACAGACGAAAGGGGCTTGTAAAACAGGAGTGGTGCGCTAGAAGATCAGCCAACATCAGCACCAAAAAAGACGTCTAGGTCCACGGAAGAACGAACACGACTCACACAGGCGTTGCCAAGTTTGTCTCGGCCTAGACGTCCCCGCGTGCTCAATCGGATAGGAAGAGAGGAGCAAGAATAGAACACACGGCATGATCGAAGTAGTTGAGACCTAGACACCGAACGATCTTGAGTTCCTCGCGTGAAAGGGGGGCAAGGAGTTCCTTGGCGGTCAGGACGGCGTCTGTGACCTGAGCGGCAGGGTCGAGAGCTGAACCGGCGATTTCATACGCTTTGATCGTTTCCTTGTTCCATGCGGCAAGACCGACTAGAAAGAGGTCAGCGAAGCGGGGATGAGACCGATAGAACCAGCTTGCCGTCCAGTGCTGCGTCGACAGGCTGGCCGATGTGAACTTGGGACGTCTCTGCGGCGATAAAGCGTATGAGACGAGTCCATTGCTGTAAGTATTTGTGAGTACAAGCCATCGTAATATCCAAAGGGACTCACAGTTCGGATGGGGGTCATATGTGATGATGGTGGGCGAGAAGATCACGTGGGAACAACGCGGGTGTGAACGTATCCACCATGTCGATGAAGGACTCCATCCAAGACGCCCTCGACGACGTGCGCAACCGAATACTTGCAGTGAAGCGATACACTGAAATGTAACCACCAGATCAGTTCTCCAAGCGCGTCGTCCAATCGTCGGTCACGAGCTCTCGCCGTACTAGAGCAGCAGTTGGCATTGGCATGCGCATCCAATGTGCAAGATGACACGATGCGACACTTTCTGGAATTACAAGACACGTTTCAATGCAACGGTAGGGGACGTGTTCGAGGTCAATAGACCCGACATTGAATAAAATGGCTCAGTTTCTTCAAGGACGTTTTCTTGGGTACAAATGGCAGCATCGCGCGTAGAAGTGCTTGCCGGAAAGACGTCGAGCGACAGTATGTCAACTCGACAGTGACCTACATACAATGATATTCACCAAGCGATCCAGATGATCGAGAGACGGAACTAAACGTGATTTGCTCCCAGTTGTACCAATTGCTTTCGGTGATACAGGGAGTTGCATTGCATCACACGGCCAGCAAGGTGTATCTTGGTCGCCGATACCCATTGGAGGTGAGGATGCGTACAAACATGTGTGGTTGTACTGAGCCATGGCAGATTCTAGTGGGATTGTTAACCACGTCGCGGCATACATCCATGCTGACACCATCCTCCGTTGGCTCGGCTGGTGGCCTGTCGTCTGACAAGACATGGTCGAGTGTTCACCTTTCCTCGGCGGTGTTGGACACTTTGCTGTGCGTGCTTGTTGACTCGTCGGCTGCACTACGCGTGTTTGAAGACGTCAACGGTGTACAGGCTGTGGTCAAGTTATTAAAGCGAGCAGGAACACCACGCGAAGTGAGGTAAGCAAATGGCGATAAGGAGAGATTGACCGAAGCTCATGTCGATCACAGGATGAAGTGCCTAGAGTTTTTGTATTTTTATTTGATGGATGAAACGACACACGAAGTGAATGTCATGTCTTTGGCATCGCACTCGACACCAAGTACACCGGTGGTCCATGGGCGGGTGACAGGACCCAAACTGTTTCCACGAACAGCCTCGGAAGCGTCCAACACATCGATGGGATGGACTAGTTCGTCGATATCGACTAGATCTGCGTTTTCGGTGGCATCGGGCCAGGTACGGACGCCATCTCCGGTGAAAAAGTCATACTCGAGTCCTGTGCTCATGTCCGACCCGCGCACCCCACCGAATTCACCACCGGGTGGCAGGGGACCACGGGTGGTCCGGCCGAGGATGATGATGCTAGACAAGGAGGTGGAGTATGAGCCGCAGAGTCCGAGCAAGCCACGAGAGGGGTTGGATGACTTTGAGGGGCGTACGAGAGATGTACTCACGACGGAGGAGAAGAAGGAGATGCTGGGAAGGTTGCTTGGGAATGTCGATGCGCTGGTCGAGGGAGTCCGCAAAGCCGGCATTTGGGGTTTGACATGAGCGATGACGGAGGAGTAGCTTAGTCAGACCTTGTCTCACCAAGCACCGCATTTCAATTCCGTTGTCGTATGAAACCGACGCGGATATCGCTGGACCCCTCTCATCCTCCCCTCATGGTCTCTTCTCCCTTCCACAGGTCTGCGTCCATCGCGACTGCCTTGATTGGCGCTGTGTCCAACATCGCACTCGCATGTTATCTCTTTGGCCTCTGGCGATCGCTTTCATGGGAACCCGGTAGCGAGTGGGAAGGCTCTCGCTTCTCACTCTCGAGGGACGGTGCACGGCTCATCTGTGGTCTCTTTTCTGCCTACTTTGCAGCCGCATCTGCCATCTGTCTGTTTGGTCTTGCGGGTATTCTCAAGGTGGGTGTCTGTCTTGCCCTTGTGCGCTCTCTCACCCCATTCTAGTGCATACCCTCCTTCGTGCGCATCTACCGCAACTATGTCATTGGCGACTTTGCATTCTGCACTCTGTTCGCCGTTTTAGCATCCTCCGCTGCCGTAGATCCCGCTGCACGCGCTCAGGTCTGTGAGCAGGTTTCGAGACAACCAGACCTGCTCAGGGATATCATCGACCTCGGTCTCACCCTTGAGAACTGTGAACAGTGGTTTGAGCGTGGACTTGTCGCATTCATGATTGTCTTTCTTCTTCGCACTGTCGTTCGTGTGTGTACCATGCTCGCTTGTCCCCTCCGGACCTTGCTCATTGTTTGACAGATACATTACATCTTTGCGCTCTCGCGATTCTACTCGCACCTCGCATCGGGTTATCACTACGAACCACAGGAACTCCCCCCACTCGAGCGTATATACCTCTTGCCACATCCTGCTGGGCAGATTGAAAAGGGAGACCTTTTGCACGAGGCACCCATGCAATCACCCATCTATGCACCAGTACCGTTGGAACAGGTGTCTCCACAGATGGCCCACCAGTTGCGTGTGAGTGCAACGGAGGCTTGGGTTAGCCGTGTCCATTCATCGTACGATGAGTCGACTCGCGTGCCTCGTTACGACATGGGAAATGACCGCCCACGATACGACTTTTGGACGCCCTCTTCCGTCGGACCGATCCACCTCAAAGACGAGACGTGTTGACTGCCCTCGCATTCTGTTCCTGTCCGTGCTCTCATCGGGTTATAGTTCTATTATGATGGTTCTATTCTTGGGTTGGGTATGGGCGCAAGATGTCTGGGTAGACTATTTTGATTTGAATGTATTCGTAAGTGTTGTTTGTCATCTTGGCCGCACCTCCACGCACGCCTCATCCCATGTACGATAAACATCTGTCTGTTGTAATTACGCCTCTTGATAATTTACAATTTGGCTTGCTAATGAGCTCCGTCAATGTGTAAAGTTCAGGGTCGCCCTGGCACTGCAATCAAGTGAACGCGGTCGGATCAACACCAATGCAGTGGCCGGCCGACGCTCGTCTGACTCATGAACGTCGGGAAATGACGATACGATGAGACGGGCCCGGACATGACAAGCAAGTATGAGCGTTGATCGTATTGACTAACCTAATCAAACAAACCTACTCTTCCCTTTACCAATCACTAGAAAAGATGGCACCAGTCCGTCCTCGCTCGTCCTCGCCCGCAGTCGACCAGACCCACTTCAAAAGACCGAAGACGACTCATTCGCAAGAGGTGGATGAGTTTGCCACTCACCTCTTTGATGCACCCAACGTCGACCACCTACGCACCAGTTATACGAACAGCACGCCATTCAAGCACGTCGTCCTCGACACCCTCTTTCGCGACGATCTGTTGCGTGGCGTCAAAGACGAGTGCACCGAACACCTCAGCTTCACGGAAAAGGAGACAGACATTTACAAGGTAGATACCAGGCGCGTATCGGACCACCCTCTCTCATCCACCCGCCGACCAGGTCAACCAAACAGGCGATCTCGCCTCGCTTTCCTACCTCTCTGACGAGCAACGCGCGCTCTTTCCTAACCTCCTCACCCTCCGTGATGCCCTCTACTCTTCTCGCTTCCGTGCCTTTCTTCAGTCCGTCACAGGGTGTGGTCCACTCTCGGGCACGACCCAAGACATGTCAGTCAACTCATACACCCGTGGCTGCCACCTTCTCAACCACGACGACGTGATTGGCACACGCCGAGTGTCGTACATCCTCTACATGCCTCTCCCAGTTGACGAACAATGGCGCGCAGAATACGGTGGCGCACTCGAACTCTACCCTGTACAAGAGGGCGGGCTCATCCCCGAACCACAAGTGGCCCCTGTCAAATCAATACCACCCAGCTGGAACCAGTTTGTCTGTTTTGAGGTGCAGCCAGGAAAGAGTTTTCATTCCGTAGAGGAAGTCGTCGTGGACAAGGACGGGCACTCGCGGTTGAGCATCAGTGGCTGGTTTCACGCTGCGCAACCCGGCGAGGATGGGTACGTGGCCGAGCAGACGACTGCCCCACAAGACAACGCCAGTTCGCGCGCACAACTCGTACGTCGTCTTTCTCGTTCTCTCTGAAATACAGTCATGTATGCGTGCACACATTCCAGACGTCGAGTTCCAGCGTGAGCTCGTGTGTTGGTGTGTTCACACAATACGACGACACGAGCGACGATGCAGAGCCACCTCACCCAGATATCCCTCTCTCTGCTGCACACATGTCGTTCCTCGCAAAGTACCTCAATCCGGCATACTTGCAACTTCGCACGATGACGACCATCATGGCCAAGTTCATCAACGAGTCAAACCTACAACTACAAGGCTTTCTCACAGACGAGCTCGCGGT
Organism: Xerocomus spinulosus; assembly: GCA_038094075.1. Lineage (NCBI taxonomy): Eukaryota > Fungi > Basidiomycota > Agaricomycetes > Boletales > Boletaceae > Xerocomus > Xerocomus spinulosus. Next base: position 21,940 of record JBBPTN010000050.1, on the reverse strand, counting down.
CGCATTGGAGGAGGGCTTGCGGGAAGCAGACATGGCTGATGGATTGGATGGTACATCGAGGGGAGGAAAAGTGTCGAGTCATGGTCTTGGAGTACCTCCTGCCTCGACTGCACCCACGTGGACCGTCAAGGGTCCCCCACACAAATGGCGTTATTGCACACTCGCGCATGAACACGATCCGGACGCGTCCTCGTCTGCTGCACGTGCAAAGGCGGAAGGTATCCTACAGGAGCTCCAAGACATGTTTTTCCCAAGCGACGCGTTCCGCGCTTGGTTGACCATCGTGACCAAGCTGATCCCGCTCAGCTGTGCGATCGAAGCGAGGCGGTTTAGACCTGGGTTGGATTACACGCTTGCTACGAGCGACGAGGGCGAGTCGCGGCTCGACGTCGTGCTCGGCCTCACTCCCCAAGTGCGACCACAGAAAACGGAAACGGAAAATGGGGTCCGACATGGCAAAGCAAAGGCGAAAGCGAGCGAGGACGAGCAAGACGGTGAAAACCGGCCGACTGGGTGGCAAGCCGGAGAGTGGGGAGGCTGGGAGGTAGGCCTGCCCTGCTCTTTGGCTCTTGAGACGTAGGCTCACGACTCTTTTGGTTGGCAGTGTTACATGTCCCCGCACGACGAGGAAGACGATCCGGCGGTGTACCGTTCTGGGTCGAGCAAAAAGTCAGAAGCAAAGGATCGGTCCAAATCGAGCGGGGCATCTGCCTCGAATGCTGTCGACGAGGAGTACGAGGAAGGCGAAGAGGACGAGGATGGGACTCTTTTGACTTGGCAACCACACTTCAACTGTCTACTCCTCGTTCTACGAGACGAGGGGGTGTTGCGCTTCGTCAAGTATGTCTCTGCAGCTGCGCCGGGTTCACGATGGGACATTTGCGGCGAGTTCGAAGTCGGCATGGTTGATGACGACGAGGAGGAAGAGGAGGAAGAAGAAGAGGAGGACGCTGAGGAGGAAGAGGAAGAGGAAGATGACGATGACGAAGAACCCTGACTGGGCTGTTGTGCACGCCGTGTGCATGTACAAGAACTGTAAGTATGATCTAGTAGCCGCTGCCGTCTTTTGAATGCATTGTTGTTTCGCCGAGTCTATGTTTGACCCTGACTTGGTAAGGGGGGCTGAATGTGCGCCTGCGCCATCGCTTGACTACTCCCTCCACCACCGCATTCCCGCATTGCACATACGAATGACCAGATAAGAGTACACATACATCTTTGTTATTTATGCTATTCCCAAGCATCAACACGTACCCTTCATTCCTGCCGGGTCGCTCACCAGTTCCGACAGACCCCCCATATCAGCCAACGTCTTTGAAAACAGGCCATCGAATCCCTCCATGAATCCAGCGCGTTCCAGCGCCAGCTGATAGTCCTCACCGCGCGTTTCCAACCGAGACACCCACTCCTCAAGACCAGCTGTCCCCGTCACGAGCAAGCTGTGCAGCCTCGTGCGCTCCGTTTGGCTCACGGGCGTCGAGCGAATAGGCCGGCTCGGGTCGATCATGCCGACGGGAACGACGAGATCGGTGGCGCCCGAGGACGGATCCCAGACCTGCGACCCGAGGACGGCGCGCCACGCTTCGTCTAGGTCGTCGAGAAAGTCGAGGAGCTGTTGGAGGTCGTCCATCTCTGGTGGGTAGCCCAACACCGAGTTCATCACGTCGCTCGTCAGACGGAGCAGGAACGCAGTTCGGAGTGATGTGGAAGGGTCTATGGGTGGGATTTGTAGGATGAACGCGAGGAGGTGTTGCATCGCATCGAGGTAGGCTGACAGTGTCGGTAATTTGGTCAGAGAGGGTTCTGAGCTGGACGACGCGGTGGGTATGTGGTGGATGTTCAAGACAAGATGGCGCACCGTTTCTTGAACGAGCTCTCAATGTCTTGAAATGAGTATTCGAGAAATTCGAGCACTTTACGTTCCTGCCCTTTGGACAGTGCGCGGGGTGTGTGTTGACTAGGACTCTCCTCTTGCATCTTGCTCGAATTGGGGAGATAACGCAAGGGGGTAAACATTGGACAACACTCTGACCGTACACTTTGTTAGCTAGGTGCAACCTAGTCATAGTACTAGAACACGATCTTTTGGTTTTGACTGGGTAAGATGGCTGCGGACTGGCGCTGAGCGTGTGCGAGGACGGCACCTGGCTTAGCACGTCGCGTGTGTGGTCGGCCATGGCCAGTCCAATCAGGCGGGTTTAAACGTGATGTCGTTGCTTGGCCATCCTCTTGTTCGACACGCTGCTGCTTGGGATACGGCGTATTTGTTTGTTGAGTCCTTGGGCCCCCATTCTTGCTATTCTGATCCTGGGCTCCTTTTGTATTTCGAGGACCACCACCCCTTCGGACCGCCTCGGGTGAGGCAAACTCAACAACCAGGTCTCGTCCGTTCAAACGATGATTTCGAGGGTTGACAAGTGCCGTGGTAGCGTGCTCGATACTCGTAAAGTCAACAAAGGCGAACCTGTTTTTCGTTTGACATCCAAGTCGCATCACAGAGGAAACAGATCGATCGTTTGTGTGAGCGAGTGTGGTTGATGGCGAAAAAGGTGAGACTGACCCTTTGCAAGCACCACTGTCTTCAAACGTGCCCATACGGATCTTGCGTATCCACACGTCTTTCAACTTGGCTACTCCGTCACTGTCCTTGTCCTCGTCTGCCTCGTGCCCCTCTACTCTTTTATTCTCCTCACCCTTGCGGCCCCAATTCCGATGTGCTTCAAACAATTCTCGAATCGACTCCTCTGTCGTCTCGAATCCAAGATTACCCAGAAACAACGTCGGCGCAGGTGGCTGTTTCTGTACGCGTAAAATCTTTTGCGCCGTCTTGGAAAGACACTTTCCGTCCGCTGTCGTGGCATCCTTGATTAGCTTCTCACTCTCGCCCTCCCCCACCTCAGACGCATCTGCCTTGGGTCGTCCAGTGAAATCGCTCCCTGCATGTCCATTGAGACATCAACAATGAATAGCGAGGTAAATGAGAGGCGGACCATCTTTTATGAGCAAATGTCGACCATCGAGCTGACCCTCGGAAAGAGTGATCGCGATCGCTTTTCCTTCTGGCGTGTCGAAGTCGACATATGCAAATCTAGTGGTACATGGTCACACCACGTCCCATGTCAACCCCCCTGGAGGAGACAAAGAGGAGAAAAGGGAAAGCGTACACACCCCATGTTTTCGCTCTGCACCTGCTTTCCGCGTTTCATTGGCATATGCACCCGCGTGATCTTCCCAACACCGTCAAAGAAGGTTCTAAGGGCGTCCTGCGTCGTCCGAAACGCCAAGTTCCCAACCCACACCGAATTTTGTCGTTTCTGACGTCTAGAATCGTCTACAACCGGCGTGTTTATGGTCTTGGTCTTGCCAGTCTTGGCATGGACGTTGGAGGAAGGTGAAGCCTCTACTGTGCCATCGTCGAGCTTGCGTTTTTTCAACAGAGGTTTCGAGGACGCGACAGCTTGTTGCTGTTGCTTTTGTACGTTTTTCTTCTGCCGTCTCTGTTCGGCGTGTGAGAGCACAGGTGCTGGTAGAGCATCTTGATCAATGCTGCCCACGTCTGAATCGTCTGATTTGACTTTTCTTTTCCTTTTCGTTGGTGCTGGGGAACGACTACATTCCGAAGACGACTCGGACGTGGAGGAAGACATGGTCTTTGAGCACTGTGATGGTCAAGGTTGGATGATGACCAATACGATGGTACGATTAGATTAGTCTACCAGGGATATACAGCACATTAATATACGCTAGTACTACTACCTGCGTCCACAAGGAAAAGGTATACGAGGACATACAAAAGAAAGGATTACATCCCTGTCCATGGATAAATGTTGCTCATTACTTTGTCAAGGAACCCGTCTTCCTCCGTCCTGCCTCCTCCAGCACGCTCTTGGGGCCCCGCCTTGCCATCGCCCACACAAAGACGACGACGATGATCGCAAACTGCAACCACAACCAAATCTCCAGTACAAAGGCCACAATACCCCGTTGTCGAGGTGCCGCTCGCATCTCACCCTTTGATCGCATCCCGACCGTCGAGCTCTCCGCAAAATGTCCCTCGTCGCCCCGCACATCCAAAGACAATGAAATCTCGGCCTTTCCTCGACTCATCGTGTCCACGATCGCTTCGAAAGCATTAGCGAGCCGTTCTGGGACGGGTGTCGATGGTCGACTGATGTCAAGGCTGCTGCGTTTATCGACGGGGATGAGTGTCCCGCCAAACCGCCCTTCCTTCCAGTGAGCAGCCCGCATACGTATCGTCTGTGACTTTCGGCGCTGCTTCTCGGATGGCGACATCAACTGGGAATCCAGCTCACTCAACGCACCGTGGGGCTGCCAAGATCCAGGCTCAAGTGTGCTACCCCTGCGAGAATCGGGGGTAGTTGGTATAAACATGTCGCAAGGACGTTCAGGCTCCTGTTGTGTGTGAAGAGCTGCGATGGATACAGCGGTGCTGACGCTTTCAGCACTAGGAACGATCGATGCCAAACTGACAATGCTTAAAGTCCGGAAATGATGATTGTCGGAACCATCGTCCTGTTCCGCACGGCCGTCCCAGTGGCCATCAAATGTAGTCCCTAATTCACTCTCAAGCGTGGGGTGGCGATGGGTTTCTACAACAGGAGAGGACACAGTTCCCGTCAAGCTTGGGGACAGAATCGGTGATGGGGAACGAGACGCGAGGGTCGTGGCAGAAGTGTTACTTGGCTGTGGAACGAATGGCACCGGCGGTAACCCGGGGATCATTATATCGAGCATCGGAGTCGCAGTTTCCGTGATTGGCGACGTTGGAGATACAACTCCTTTGCGAGGTGAATCAAAGAGACCGACGACCGAACGCCGTACCTTGGGGTGGGCGATAACGGGAACATGGTCGGGGATGACAGGTTGCTTCAAGCTACTCCTCATATCCGGATTAATACCACCAGCAAAGTCGAGGGAGGCGTCTGCTGAAAGCGTGCGACGCAAACTAGAGAATCGAATGGTCTCATTCGCTTCATCACCTTCAGCATTTAAAACCCCCTCGCTTTCTCCGTCGATCCATTCGACACCTTCTCCATCTCCCAGGCTCTCATAAGCGAGTCGGAGACTCGCTGCATCTTTCTGCACTGTCTGCAGCTGGGAAGCTGTCCGCGCTTGTTGTTCGGTAATCTGGGCATTAGTCTCTTCGAGTTCTCGTATCTTGAGCAGGAGTTGGGACACGAGAGCATACTCGTGAGTCAAGGTTACTGGCGGTTGGACTGACGCTGAGGGACGGAAGTGGTGTGACAGGGAGACAGATCGCGAAATCCCAGTTTGCGGAGTGAGCTTTTTCGGTTGTTCATCATTGTCCGAATGGTGTGACCAAACGGCTTCAGAGGTACGCCTGCGCCCAGGTGTGAGAATGATCTTTGAACCAGAGAGCGCGCCACCCGGGGCGAAATCCCGCATTTCGGTCTCTTGGTCTCCACTATCTGCCTTGTTTCGAAGTGCGCGTAATCTCTCTTCCCTTTCTCGCCTCTTCCTCTCTGCCTCCTCGCCTCTCAGGGCAGCGTTCTCGCTGAAGACCCTGGCCTTTTTCTCAAGCTCGTCACTCCTTGCACGTGTCCTGTCAAGTTCGTCCCGAAGCCCTTGAATCTCCTTCTCCAGATTGCGAAGCTTCCTTCGGCCCGCTTGGTCAGCTTGATTAGACTCTGCTTCGAGTTTCTCCAGTTTGGAGAGAAGCTCCGCATTTTGATCTGACAAGAGAGCCAAGTCTGCAGGTGAAACCGAGACCCTCCGATAATGCGGTCGAGGACGAATGACATGTCCGCTGGTGTTGGTATCAGCACTATAATAGTGCGGCGACTGTGGTAACTGAGACTCGGGTGACGTTGGTGAGGGAGCCAAAGAACTCCCCTGTGAAGACGAGGCCGGCGAAGGAGGTAAGCGAGCCAACAGCGCTTGGTGCCTACTCTTCAACTCCAGGTTATTTTCGTACAAGGTCTTACAGACTGCACTCGTCATGTTGAGCTCTACACGAGTTGCAAGGTCAGAGGGTTCACGGCAGTTCGCTCCGCAGGTCAATGACCCACCGTGTTCCCGATCTTTAATCATTTCGTCAGCCTTGTGAAGAAGATCGGAAAGTTCTTCTCTCGATCGCTCGTTCCACTGCTCCGGTTGCGCGGAGAAGGGCCAATCACCTCGAAGCGACTCGATAGGTGAGAGTTTCGCATGTTCACTAGGTATGAGAGAGTCGACGGGAAGTGACAGACGGTACGGAGGCGGTGGGGACGATTTGACTTGGGAAGAGGCGCGCCGAGACCTCGCAGGGGGCCGAGGCCGTGGAGTGATTGAACCAGCGAGCATCCAAATGAGCAACGAAGATCCTTGAAAGTGTCGATAATTAGACTTTATTCCGAGAGGGCAGCGCAGAGAAAAAGAAAGCAAATAGCAGTACGACGAATGTGAATTAGGGAGAGCTGAATGAGCATCAGACTGAAACCAATCCGCTGCTCTCAGCAGGACGAGCAGGCAAAAAAATGGTGCGCCTTTCAAACCAGTTTCATGTGGGTTCGGCCCAGTTTGGTTCATTTTGCCCTGTTATGGTACAATCTTGACGACCCTGAAATACGGCCGCCTGGCGAAATGGCATCGCGTCTGACTACGAATCAGGAGATTGCAGGTTCGATCCCTGCGGTGGTCATCTTTGGTTTTTATTCTTATCTGCGAGCAAAAAGGGCTAGTCGGGGCCGACGACGTCGGCTTCCTCGCCAGCCTAACCACTGTACCATGACAGGTTGTTGGGGCTTCCATGTCCGTCACAAAGGGTCGCCCTAGATTGATCAGTGATTCATTGAACTGTCTCATCGCCCGGCTTCGGTTAACAGCGAGCTCCCATTCAATGCGTCTACAAAGTTTTCAAAGGTCACCTATATCTGTACTAGGCGACTTTGCGTTGAATGGCATCCGTAAGAGTCAGGATCCATCATGTTAAAAGCGGGGTGAGTTATCGCCCATTTTGCGCGAGCGCATACATCACGGCTGCATGCCAGGCCTCCCTCCGAACTCGCTTTTTTCTGCGTGTGCTCTTTTGGGTTTCCTTCTGGCAGGAATCCCACTACCATGGCATATAAAATGCAAGTCTTTCTCGTTAGAGTCTTTGTTCACTAACTCTGGCCAATACAGCATCGAATATAGGATCTAGCATGTACATGGTTTGGACAAGCCTTGGATGCCTCATTTTGTTCGTCAACTCCGTCGTATGGAAGGATAATGTAATCAACTTTGCACCAGTGTGGTGCGACATAAGTAAGTTAATCTTCCAGGGCTTCGTGATGATTCTAAGTCAGACTGGTGTCGCTTTAGCTGCTCACTATCTCGTTGGGGCCGGTGTCGGAATTCCTGCTTCGTCATCCTGCATCATCCGTCGCCTTTATAAGATAACAAAATTAGAGACAGTCTGTATCAAAGATGCGCAGGTGAATCAATTCTCCTGTGGTTGACGGGGAACGATACCTGATTATCCGGGCAGAGGAGGCGCGACATTATGGTCGATATATCTATTGGAATTGGGTTTCCATGTATTGTGATGATGTTGCGTGAGCGGGTTCTCGTAAATGAATTGTGTCAAGCTGATGCTCACTCGGAGAACAGAATATGTCGTACAGAGTCATCGCTTCGCTATTTACGAACAGATTGGGTGCTACCCTTTCACCACAAACACTCTGGCTGCGTACTTTTTGGTCCTCATGTGGCCACTCGTCATCGGTCTGATCAGTTTTGTTTATGCGGGTCAGCATTTCTACGTTCCCATGTTTCAAATTTGCCGAGAGCTGATCTTACCAGCACTCACCTTTCGCAGAGCTTTCTTACAAAGGGAACAGATGAGAAAATTGCTTGACTCAGACGTTTCCATGAATTCCAGGCATTACTGGCGCCTCATGGCACTTTGTAGCACGGAAATTATCTTTACTGTCCCACTGAGCCTTTATGCGATCATCACAGACGTGACCTTCGGTCAACTCACTCCATATGTCTCATGGAGTTCCATGCACTCAGGCTTTTCTCAAATCCCCCAGGTTCCGACTGCTGTCTGGCAAAGTGTACGTGAATATGCCATCGGGTTGGAATCACTGCGATGGGCATATATCCTCTGCGCATTCGTTGTTTCTGCTTTTTTTGGTTGGACTCGAGAGGTGCGAGACTTTTACAGCCAAATGTTTTGGTCGACCTGTTGTCGCCTCGGAAAACAAAGGTCACCCAGCCCGTCGTTACCCACGTGAGTGAACTCGGTCATCAACCCGTTGACATCAAATTGTTAATCCTTGCTGCAGTTCGGTCTCAAAGAATGGGCGAAGATTCACATATGCAGGCCAATCAACATTTCCCGTTCACATTGCCGATCAACAGATAAGATCAAAGCATCTTTCCATACCTAATTATGCACAAGCGAAACGGGATTGTTCTCTCTCTGACGCATTTCAGAGCTCGGAAATCTTCTCTGCTCGCTCTCGACTTAGCACGGACGGTGGAGTCTTCACACATCATATTCATATACCTTCGGCAAGCATGCCTGCACCTCCAGAGCCCGCGCTGGCCAGAGACCAATGCCACTTCTTTGATGTCGGTCGTCTAATGTGATCTCGAATCCATTTGGTATCGCCGGTCGTCCTATACACTTTACCGTTCTTAATCACGCCATGCCACAATCACGCGTCACACTATTGTAGTTCTGGGCATCCAGATATGATCTATTTCTTTTCCCGTACTTATCTCGCAGCTATCTAGAATTGCTTGAGCATATCTGCGAGCAAAGATTCAGTCCACTAAAGCTATGCTGTGTGGCGTTAGGGGGCGTGTACAGTGGTATGTGTTCTCACGAACAATGAGGCAACAAGCGCTCTTGTTCTTCTGCAGCTTGGTCCCATCGTGGTGGCTGTTACGTAGAGGGTAAGTGGATACACAAAGAATGATCGGTCACCTTGCACACCTTTCGCCATGCAGCCATGTCCCTTCGCAGGTCAGGTTCAAGGAAATCCGTCACCTCGACCTCAGATTCAGCTTCGGATTGGAACTCGGAGAGTGTGGATTCACTCTTTGATGAACCCTCTTCCGTGTCGATCCCCATCGCGACGCGGCATGCCCCACCCATCCCCGGGCTCTTCGTTCCACCCATTTTCATCCCCACAGAACTGGCAGAACAGACGACCCAGGAATGCATGCGCCTCTATTTCGACGGGAGGGACGTCAACCAAGTCATGCTCTTTGGACGTACCATAACCGCCACGGACGGAGTGGAAGATATAGACGCGAGAATGGGCAAAGGATTGCCATCGGTCTTGATCCGCCTTCTCCATCGGTTATCTGCGTTGTTGCAACCTTGGATTCCTATCGATCTTCACGATCATCTCTTTCCATCAGAAGGTGCACAACCTCGTGCACGGCAAGCGATTCTGAATCTCTATAATCCTGGCGAGGGCATTACGCCACACGTGGATTTACTGAATAGGTTTGATGATGGAATCATTGGGGTCACTCTGTGTGGAAGCTGTGTCATGTCCTTTGAGGCCGAAAGTGCCGTTCGGGATTCTGAAAAGTCTGGGGGAGAGGCAGGAAAAAAGTGGGACCTGCACTTGCCTGAGAGGAGTGTATTAGTGATGTCGAAAGACGCACGATATAGTTGGAAGCATGGAATTCCGGGGAGAACTCACGATTTGGTGGAAGACGAGGATGGGAGCCATGAACCATGCCTGATCAAGAGAGGCATCAGACTAAGTGTTACCTTTCGGTGGCTACTGCCTGGCGCAGACATCGTCGGTGAACCGGAGGCATGAATCCTATATTCGTCAGTACGCCTCCTAGGTGATATTTGAATAACAGTCGCGCTGTGTGGCTCGAATAGAATTGAGATCGCAGAAAAGCAGGATTGGTTATGTGTGCTTCTACGATCCTATGTATGTTGTTCAGCGGCGATGGCGCTGGCATGGCGTATGAACGACACACTTAGAATCCGCGTAAGACGAGGACGGGATGGAGAATCAATCCAGCCGTGATATTGAACTCCTTTGAAATATTTTCGTCGGGCCTAGACAAATGTTGGGCGAGAGGAGGCTTGGATTTGGAACCAGCCTCACTGTATCTGTCTCCCACTCAAGATCAGCTGTTGTGGTGTGGTGGCACTTTCTCTTCGAATCAATTGGTCTGCAGATAATGAGCATAAATAAATGTCTGAAAAAATTGTGCTCCTGACTCACCTTGTCCTCAGGATCGATGTCCAGTTCGATCTGGATACCACTGCTCGATGAGATAGAATAGGGTTCCCGTGACTCACGTCTGTTCCAGTTAGTGTCTGGAGAAGTGGATTCGGATTGGTATCGAAATATGCACGGCCTTAACGTTGAAAGCATGCATGCGTTAACTTCAATGATCAGCGCTTCACCTCAAGTTACGAGTGAGGGAGTCAAGGAAATTAGGACTGCTGACTAAGAACACTAGGGGTAATTTGTGGATCGGTTAGGATTGACCCATCCGTGCTATCCATCGTAAAGTGGAGGATAATAAAAGGGTGCGTCTGCGATAATGAGCGAGTTGACGGGGGGATATCCACTTTAATTACGCCACTCTTTCTCTACAACTGACGCCTTCACGACCACAGGTAGAATTCCTAATCCACGTGAGCCGCGCTCGCAAAAACATGGACAGGCATCAGGTACGAACCTCCAGTAGGAAGAACCCAAGGGCGGTGTTGACAAACCCTCAAGAAACCACCGATGAACCCGCCATGTGCTGTGATCGATACAACTGACGCACCATGAATGGACATCAGCACCAAAATGGATCCATAAAAGAAAGGGATTGCTTACACCGTTCTGAATCATCGTGGAAGATCGTATCCAACACATGTCTTGCCCTACGATCAATATCATCATACGTTTCTCGGTAATCTGGCTTCCATAGTTCGTCCCTCTCTGTGAAACCCTCCTCGAAATCGTACTCTGGGAATGTGAGATGTATCTCTGAGCGAGTTCGCCGCTGATCGCAGGTGTGGACACCATCGTGTTCGCGCATGTTCTATCGCAGCACACGGCGCGAGGGATGAGATGCAGTACATAAACGACATGGACGGACTCACCTCGACGATAATCGTTCTTGGACCAAGAGGTAAAAGGGTATTTCCAAACGTCAATTGGTTGGTTCGTATCGCACGCGTCAGAGGACTTGTGTACACCTTCTCTGGAAGGGGGATCCCAAAGGAACGTTCCTTCTTCCAGGCCGCGTGGGCATTCCAAGCTTGCTGTTCGCCCAACGGCGTGAGTCGCGCATCGGCTGTGTGCCAATTGGTTCGTCAGAGAATAGGTCCACTTAGTATTGAACGGCACGACATACGCCCCCAGACGGTCTCGCCATCGCCATTCAACTTTGCCCAGTATCTGATGCACATGATCAAGAAGAGACCAGACACAGGAGAAGAGTGCCTCACTTGCACCACGCCTAGAGACATTCGAGCCAGAGTTTACGTCACATCCGAGTATACGTCAATCATAGACCTCACTCTACATAGATGGGTTTACCTGAGAGCCATACTTTGTCTCGGCTACGTTATCTTGAGACCAGACTGGCAACCCGGTGAAATCGCGAGAACGTGATGGGACGTACGGTATCCCTCTCCATGTCGGCCGAGGAAAAAGACCTTGAATTGAACACCAGGTTCGGCGGTCGCATTGAGCTTCTCGATCTCTGCGACGAACGTCGTCCACCGCTCATCTCGCTCATCAATCAAACCGAATCTGGGAAGTACCTGTCGAGACGTGGCAAAGAAGTCGAGGAACACGACAGGATGGCATGGGTGAACTTACAGCCTAATGAAATGTAGGACATGAGCGATCAAGTTCAACCCGACATCCAAGCGAAACACAAATGGAAGAGGCTTCGAGTAGCAATGTTGCACGTACCTCTTCGGTACCAGTGGACCAGTTTTTATCGATGTCGTCCTGAAGAAAGAACCCTCGTATTGTCTGTCAAGACGTGTCGATCTTTCAATAAGCCTCGATACGACCTGGATCGTAATCTGTCACCGACCGTGTATGTTTTCGAGCTCATGGGGTATCCAAGAGGTCAGTCTACAATGCTGTGACGGATGGCTTGATTGAAGAGCGAGCTGGATAGTAAGCGGTTCTAAGCAAGGTAGATTTTGCCTTGCTGTGGTAGTGTGATCTGTCGGAACGTACTTCCGGCAGATCGGACCGGTTACAGAACCTCAACAAACCAGGATGCAACGATCAGCTAGTCTCCTAGAATCAAGAGAAATTTCATCGATGCAAATGAACAAATCCCAAGTCCAACGTTTCTCAAACACGCCCTCTCTTGGTTGAATTCTCAATACTACAACTCACAGCTCAAATTTGATTCGATGGTACAACTCCGAGCTTGCACGCATCGCCTCGACACTCTCAAACGTCCCCTCGTCTCCTCGATGATCAAAGATGCGCACAGGAGCATACTCGAACGGTGCTGGTGGCCTAGGCACACAGTGTGCTGGCCGCACACCATAGTCTTCAAAAGAAAACGATTCGCTCGGGTTTGAGGGCGCTTGAAGGAGAATGGCATTCATCGAGTCGATCGAAACGTCGTGATCAAAGTAATTAAGCGGTGTTAGCAAGAAGCTAGAAATCACGGAACGTGAGCGCACTGGGGTCAAGGTTTGGACAGACGGGTTGCTCACCTCGCTGCGGCAGTGTTCGTCCTGGTATTGGGTGCATCCTCGGATTGCGGCTGCGAGATCGGCCTTATTAGGTTCATCAGGAGAATATTCAACAAGATCTTACGAGGTGGTGCATTCCAATGTTGATCCAAGCGACCAAGTCTTCCTGCGTGATGTTCTCCCCATCAAAAAAATTATGAAAATCGACGGGTGGCGAGCCAGGTAAGTTGAAGTTCCACACGCTGCTTGACGACGGTTCGGATTCCTTGCGACGGGAAACTGCGAGATTGTACCGTGCCCAGTTGGCGTTCTTCAGAAGGCGCTTGGAACCCACAACAGTCTGCGCCGATGATCAAACATCCGTCCTAAGATGCTAGGGTACGGTACTTACGCCGTGGATGGGTGAATATCCAGGATGGACCGCATAACCCCTGACCGTACCCCACTTGTTTTTTTCTTCTTGGTTGACGATAGCGTATCCGCCTTGGAAATTCTCAGGGTACTTGAGCAACGCATCGTCTTCGTTGGTGATATACTCTCGGTGAATGCTTTGTTGAACGACATCATTACCCCAATCATCATTGAACCACGGTTGAGGCACGATTTCCTGTTTTGTCGTCGTCTTCAGAAGAGAGTTGGCCGTGCCAGCAACCTCGAGATCGACCTGCATTAATGAATAAGCATCCTTTCTGATGCGTGATGCGCCCTTTACCGACTTTGTAATTGATTACATGGTCGTGTAGACTTCCCACTATAAGATGCAGAGAGTAAATTAGTCATTATACCATGATGTCCGGGATCACACACTGGTAGTTTCCCAGATGCGAGCGCCATATTGCTGTTGATCACTGTCCCAATATGCAGCTTGGAGATAACCCGATGCTGACACACGGACTTCGATCGTTCCGTCTAGGTGGAAGATATAATCAAACTGAGTTCCAATCAGCGAGGATACTGATTTTCAGATCAAGGTTTTACCACTAGAAAGGAAAAAAAAAAAGTAAATCAAAGTAAATCTGATTGACAGTCGTTACACTCACGATAGTCATAGCTGCAAGAATAAGGCTGATAAACACCTCGTTAGCAGGTAGGATTGGGAATTAACATACTTTCCGAGGGTCGCTATACTTCTGATGACGAGCTGATACCCTTTCACTGCACCAAACTCATCCTTGTCATACCCTAGGTGCCTCGTGAGTGGCCGCTCACTGTCGTGTTCAAATATACAAATAGCGCGATCCCTTGATAAAATACCTGTGAGACCAAACGTGGTTGCGGGAAGGTAAACCGCTTCATATGGACAATCATATCCAGGAAGCATGTCTCTGACGGAGTGGCCCATTCCAAAGTAACGGTCGAGCCAAGCTGCCGATGGTTGGAATGGATCATTGCCAGCTGTATGCGTCCAATTAGTCAATGCGATATATGTACATATTAGAAACGACGGACCGTATTGCGCCAATGCATCCTGTGGTTTGAGCTAGAAAGATATTGAGTAACAAGTCAGGACCCAAAAAAAATAGGTATACCTCGTAGATAATCCTCTCGTTTCTGAACCGGATGTCCCACAGGCTGAGACCCATGTCTCTATCGAAGCCAAGGTACAGTCCCCATCCCATCCAGCTGACAAATTGCTGTTCGTGATCGACTCTGAATCTCAATCCTGCAAAAGCAACGGAGCGGGGTCCAGGAAGGTGATCCAAGTCGCGGCGTGCGCCAACACGCTTTCTAGTGCTCCAAGAAAAATCTGTCTCTTGTGCGGGCGATGGCGCGCGTTTTAGCGACCCGTTGCGAAGTGCCTCCATGAACGACTCGGTGGAATCGAATGCTTGGTGATTGTAGACAATCTAAATCATCGAGTAAGCTCGTGCTATCATAAACAAGTGAGATGGTAACCTTGAGTGGTTTCCACTGAGACGTGTCCGTCCCACTGATGTCGACGTACTGATAAAAATTCAGCGGGTGTAAGAACGGTCCTGGAACATTACGCCGCCAACCAATCCACAAACGACGGAACGATCCGTCGAAGCTGAAAGGACCGGCTCCTCCTGCAACGAGGGTGTCATTTGGAAGGCCGGCAGCCTGACCACCAAACAGTTCCTTGTTTCCAATGAGTCACAGTAAGGATACGTGAACCGCATTCAACTTACTTTGAATGCTTCTGCCAAGGGGGCAGCTACGTTGGAATATATCTCGGCAGACTCCCAATCGCGATCGTCAAATGAGCGAGCATTGTACGGAATGGGATCTATGTGATAAATGTCTGTCAAAGGTGACAAGCTTGTTTTCGGTCCTATAGGAAGTGGCCCAACAAGGTAATTCTTTACGATGGGGTCCTGAGCCGCTCCGTGGTGAATGACGACCCGCGCAAATCGCGGGGGAAGGCTGGTTGTAGAAGGAGAAGAGAGATAGTCAAGGACTGCTGTTTTTGGTGGGTAGTATAATTCGATGATATAAATGTGGTTGTCTGACGGAACGGCAATGTCACCCCGAGTGAGATTGAGGCCTTGTTCAGGGGCAAAGAGCCAGTCCTGAACTTGCACGATCTCAGAGATGGTGAGTGATGCCCACGGGTTCGCTGGGGCGGGTGGAGACGCGACCGGTGCGATGCTTGAAACGCACTGTCCGACAGAGTCCACACTATCGTGGGCTCCAGAGGGCGTCAAGTGACGATGATGAGGAATAAAGTACTCGTACTTGGTGAGCAAGAAAGCCCCCAAGGTCAGCAAGACGATAACCGAGACAAAACGGTACCTTGGCCAAGCTGGGGTCGTCTTCAAGGCAGAAGGAGGCTTGAGTGACTCGTATCCTTCACCAGCCATGGTGTCGGATCACGGACTGTATCATCGTCCAGAGAACTTAAATACGCATCCATCCTGTTCCGGTCCGTAGTACCCAGACAAGAAACCTGTTAGTGAAACAAATACATGGTCCTTGAGAGAAAACATGTATTTTCCGTATGGTCAGTGTGCAGAGAACAGAGACGAGGAGGCAAGTCCGCGTCCGTCGTGACAAGAGCCATGGAGAGCGCGTCGCGTATTCAAACTCCGATCATACTTCCTCTGTATTACGTCAGCTAGTCGCGATACAAGTCGACCGTGAACGAACATGAGCGAGTCCGAGGCTGTCTCACCACCGCTCTCTAGAGAAAAGGTGAGTGTTTCTTCGTGTCCTTGTTTTATCTCTAACCAGTACCACAGACAGCACCATTTCTCATCCGGGCATTTGTTAAAGTAGGCACCTTTCATCGCCTGGCCTTGTTTGAAGAAGGGACACTCCCAACTGCTGATGAACACCAACTCTTTACTTGGTACGTCGTCGGAGTTGTTGGCTGCACGTGCTCGTCTTGACACGCTTCCAGGAAAGATGCTACACTACGCGAAGTGTTGACGACCCTTCGCAACGCCGCTCCTCACATTACAGAGTTCAGACACCCTCTTGCCCGCTACTCCTTCCGTGCAATGTATGCAGACGGTGCCAACAAGGGCCGGTTTGCACAAAAAGAACTGGGTATCGTTTACTCGCGCGACATTCTCGGCGAACCAGGCTCACTCGAATCACCTGCCCCCCGTTTGCTGGAAGACACGGACGGCCAGCACCGTGAACCAACTGAACGTGAAAAAGAAGAGCGAACGCTGGAGGAATTGCGTTTTGTTCCTGGTGACTACCTTTGTGTTTCGATCATCCTCCCAAAAAGCGCAGCTCCCAATGTCCAGGGAGACGCTGCTCCAAAACAAACTCAACCGAATGGCTGGCGCGCTGGTCCACCTGGTCGTGTAGGTGATGGTGGATGGACTAGTGGTGCACACCCACCTCCAGGTCGTGGTGGAGGTCATTGGCGGGGTGACTCCAACCCACCCCCTCCAGGTGGTGGTCGTGGTCGTGGAGGTAGAGCGGGTGATTTTGCAGGGAGGGATCGTGATTTTGACCGTGCACGAGAGCACGAGAGACGTCCCCCTCGTAGGGATTCACCTCCTCATCGAGGTGGACGAGGTGGGCGACGGTCTCCGTCGTATTCACGCTCGCGAAGCCCACCGAGACGACGAGCTTCACGGTATGACTGATATTTCTGTATTTTCTTTGATGGTAAGTACAAGACAGTGGTTATGTTGAGATGTCGATATCGCGTGAACATTTTTTCTCGGTAAACAACGTGAACGAGGTCGGTTTCAAAAGTGCCAACGGAGAGCCGTCGCGCGACCTCGACGTGGCATCCTCGCGCAGATTGTAGACATTGGCAATGGGCTCCAATTCATCCAAGCCCACCTATCCCTTTCCCGTACCTGCGCGGTACGACCCACCCCTCCGCTCGAAATCGGCCAGGTGGAAGTCGCTCTCGATGAAGAGGAGCAGCAAAAGCAAAGATCGCGGTAAATACGACGATTTCATCGTGCCAAAGTACCCCACCGCTGCACCGTACGGACTTCCCTATTGTACGTCTCTTTGTCCTCTTGCCGTCGTCTGTCTGTTGATCCATGTAGACCAACCTTCCCTTCCTACCTACTATGCACCCGTACAGATGGCTGTCTTACCCTTTGGTGTCCAGCAGCCCTTTCTTGCCATGCCTCAACCTTACCTTCCGATGGCGACATACCAGACGACAGTTGCGCCCGTACAACCCGCCATTGCAGCAGCCCCTGCCATCCAGTCTGCTCCAGTCATGCAAATGCCCGTTCCTGCACCAATACCCACAACCACACCCACATCCATGCCTGTTGCTGCACCTGCACCCCCAAGTGGAAGGATGCCTGTCCGTGCACCTGCATCCATGCCTGTCCCAACGCCCGCATCTGCCCCGGTCGTGCCACCACTGACATCAGCTCGGACACCTTCCGCACCAACACAAATGCCCCAGCCTTACCCGATCTACGAACCACCACCAAACCAGGGCACAGTCATCCCTCCCACCCCCATCTTCGCCGATCCCGTCATTCCACCACCACCCATCGTCACTTCCGAACCACGCTCAACGATCGACTCGGCCCGTCCACGCTTCACCGGCTTTTACCGCCCCGCAGATCTCCCACCTCCATCCGATGAGCCAGCGCGCATGCCAGAGCCAGAGCCGGATCCAGGCCCGCGCCGCCCACCGACCGGCGCACCCGGCCGAACACCCTATCGCTCCTCCGTCCCGATGCAGATGCCAACACCGAACCCAGGACTCGCAGCAGCAAACCCCCTTCCAGCACCACCTGCAGACGTATGGGACACCTCGCCGTACAGACAGGTCCTCGCGAGCCTCCCCATGGACGTGTCGACCATGCTCGATGTCCCACCGGGTGCTGACATGTTCGCAGAGCCCGAGCCGCGGTCTACCCGCTTTGGTGCTTTTCTTGGTGGCTCGAGTAAAGACAAGGGCAAGGGGCCGTTGAGAGGCCTGTTTCGATCGAGGAGCAACACTGTGCAGAACGATGTGGGGCCGAGCGGGAGTCGGCACGGACATTCACGCACGCAGTCGATGACCTCGATCGTCATACCTCCTGCAGGGCCGAGCACGTCGTCGTCGGGCATGCCCGCCCCATCGCACGGCCCACCGATCAGGTTTGATCACATGGGTGAGTATGCTGGGTTCGTGAACCACTCGAATCATCGGGTGATGTACAAGAACAAGATGTACCCAACGGCGCTCCATTTGCTCGAGGCGATGAAATTTACGCACAGACCGGACTTGCAAGAGCGAATACGGACGTGCAAGGACGTGCATGATATGTACCCACTCTCGGCTGGGTTTCAGGAACACGTCCGACCGGATTGGGGGCAGGTGTTTTTGCAGATCGTATGTCGTCCTTGTTCCTTTGGAATGGTTTAGCTGAGGCAGAACGTATGGTAGATGGAGGACGTGTTGTATCTCAAGTTTAAGCAACATCCCACTCTACGCGCGTTGCTTTTACGGACAGGTCTTGTGGATATCATTTACAAGGACGAAAACGGATACTGGGGTGAAGGTCCTCTCGGTGAAGGTGCCAATGAACTCGGTAAAGCCCTGTGTCGCGTTAGAGAACGACTACGACAAGAAGGCTCGAGATGACAAAAAAAAAGGATACCAAAACGCGTGCATCCATGGCCATACATGTACTTGTTTCAAGTTCAAATACCTCTATGATATCTGTTTATCGTCTATCGCTATCATGTTGCTCTCGCTTCCGTTTTACAGGGTACCACATTGCAATATTCAGGGTTCACGCATCCGTTTTTTCGGTCTACTGCCAAGAGTGGTGTTTGTATGCGGCATCGACGAGGATGGCTCGACACTTGCTTTGACCACCCTGTCCACAGCTTGTCTGCGCACCTTTTCAGGCACTTTCTCCCAGTAGAGTGATTCTCTTGTGCCTTGGACCAGCTCCATCACAATCGGCTTGTCATCTTTATTGGGTGTGCGACCCATCATATCCAGTCCATCCGCTTGGACTACACCGCGCGCAGCAAAATACGCAATCAGACATGTCGCGTGTTGTGGTGACGCGAGACGCAGGTAGCACTAGCAAAGACACCACTCAGTGCCCTACCAAAGAAAACCCCCTGTCTGATATCACGCACCGTATCCATACCCTTGTTAAAGTCGACATAGTCGATACCCGCATAACTGAGCCGAGCCCGTACCTCTGATTGTATTCCCACATCAACATCGTTTTGAAAGGCACGTCCAAAGAGCGTTTTAAGCGTAGTCTTGTTCGTTTCTGGATGGACGTTGCGTACAAAGACGAGGCAGTCGAATGGGTAGGACGACGTGCGTGTCGTCCGTCTCTGCATTTGGGGTTCACCATCACGCTCTCCCTGCTGCTCATCTTGGTATGGTCCAGGATGGATCTCGGGGGTGTGCGAGCTCATTTCTTCTACGAGGGTCTGTTTGTACGCAAGGTACTCCTCGTTGAGGGCATCCCAGCGCGCCCTGGAGATGGTGCGTAGTCCGTACTTGAGCGCGTCATTTGTGGCTTGTGATGCATCCTTGCCTTCAGAAACGTTTCTGTCTCGCCGCGTCCAAGGCCACGCGTGCAGAAATGCCTCGACCTGCGACGGACTCGAAAAGGTGACGAGAGCATACCCTCTGCATTTCGGTACATCACCAGACTTGTCCAGATAGTGGGGAGGAAGATAGACATGTTGGACACGGAAACAAGGTGTTGTCTCTGGCGGGAGAAGCATCTCGGCAAACCGAGCGATCCCTCCGAGGGTACGGTACGATGGTGGAATGCCTTCCTAGAAAAGCAGCATGTCGGACATGAGATACGAACAGACAAAGATGAGAAATGAACCATGTAGATCGTCAAGTCGTCCCATCGGGCACGCGTCCACCCGCGCGAGGGACGCGTGGGCAGAGACGACCAGTCTTTTCGGCGTACTTCGTACCCACCAACGTCTTTCTTGCGCGATGTTTTTCCGGTGCCATACCAGACGGACGAGGAGGTGGAGAGGCGCATCCGAACGTCGAGAATATCATTTGCGTGCGTGCGGAGAGCTTTGACAACTTCTATCTCGGATGGTTCGAGGTGTTGAGCTGTACCTCGGCGTGTGGGTGGGAGTGAACCACGGAATGGGGCTCGACGGAGGAGGTAGTTGATGGGTACGACTGTAAAGCAAGAATCCTTCAGCACAGAGTGAAGAAACGCGACGAAAAGACTTGCATCCAGGAGATGCCTCGTCATTTAGAGACACATCGAGTTTGGAGCGTAGGTCGGGGTCGAGCCAGATGTTGTAGTCGGAGAGCGCGAGAGAGATGAGAGAGGCCATGTCTTGGGCGAGGGCGGATTGTTTCTCGGACTGGGATTCGATGGTTCTTTCTTTGCCTTTGACCTTGTCGAACCCGAAGTCATCATCATTATCGTCGTCGGGTTCAGAATCGGTGATGTCTGGAGAAGGGGAAATGCTGGAAATGCCTTGCCAGGGTTTGGCGTGTTCGGAAACGATGCGTGGAAGAAAGTCAAAGGGAACTGCCATCGTGAGTACGCGAACTTGACTATCCCTTTGATAGATCTCACAACTGTCAAGAAGGATATGATCGTTTCACTCTTACACCGCTTGGTGATGTTGAAGGATGTCAGACGGTATTTACTTCCACCTGCCACTGGTTACCACTGCCCTGATGCAAGTTCAAGGTGGTATAAATGACTGTTCACGCAGGTCCAAAACGATCCACAGAGCGGGAATCATATACTGGAGGGGATTTTAAAGTTGGTGTGCGTATCACCCGTGTTTGACAGACGACACGCTGTGCGCCGTCAAGTGTCGCGTCTGAGCGTATTTATAAGAGATGGGCAGTCGACACCATTAGTGCGACAGCATGGCCAAGTCGACATACCTGCTCGTGGCAGCTTCAGCAATTCTCGCTCTTTACTACTCCGTCAAAAGGCGCAGCTACAAGAAACTCCCCCCAGGGCCAAAGGGTTCCTTTTTGGTCGGTAATCTCTCCGTTTTCCAGCTCGAAGGTGAAGAGAAAAAAAGGACAATTGTGAAATGGTTTAAAGAGCATGGTACGCAATAAAAGCCCTTTGCCAACTACCGTTTGTCTTAAATTACCTCACCATAGGCAGTATCATGTACCTGCAACTGTTTGGAAAACATATGATCGTTCTGAACTCGGCCCAGGCCGCGATCGATCTTATGGACAAACGCGCAGCTATATACTCGGATCGGCCACGGATGCCCATGTTCTGTGAACTGTGAGCGCGAGTTCGTATTCAAACAGTGGTGTTGACGACGCCATCTTAGGGTGGGCAACGACTGGGTTCACTCTTTCACCACGGGCGAGGTGCATAAGGAACAGCGGGCCCTGACACAACGCTACTTTGTTTCACAAGCCAAGGATTGGCAGCTCTCTCAAATAGAGAGTGCCCGGAGTTTGATTCGTAGTCTCTCCGCCAATCTGAATGATTGGGAGGCACTTCTCCGCTTGTATGCCCCTTGTTTCTTTAGCATTCGCCATGGTCATCCTTGTTACCCTAGTAACATCTCATCAACCATACTACGGATAGCCTATGGCTACGAGGTCACACGTACCGACGATGGTCTTTTAAAGGCAGTCCAAGAAGCAGTGGAATCTCCCCGCAACGGCCCCTACTTGGTTGACGTGTTTCCGTTGTGTAAGCAGCTATCCTTTTCCTAAACGGCGGTATACAAACAACTCTTTAGTGAAATATTACCCTAGCTGGTTACCAGGTGGTGAGTTCCACAAGGACGCTGCAGCAGCTAGAGTAGTTAGCCAGCAAATCCGTCACGAACCATTCAATATGGTCCGCAAGGAATTGGTAAAGTCCTTTTTCTTGGTCACTATTCCCGTGACTCACT